>CABHPR010145657.1:0-23160 GCA_902168415.1 Peromyscus melanophrys
AAAAAAAAAAAAAAGAGTTCTGTCCCTTATGACATTGACATTACTATAATTTACCGTATGCCCCGAATACTTTGTGAATATCAGGGCCTGTTATTTAGGTTTCTATTTTGATAAAACTGCATGATCAAAAGCCCTGAAACTACTTGGTGGGCAGTACCAGTGTTTTGACTAAATGTGCCTCTTCTGATGCTTTCCAAACTAAGTAGACAGGTTGATCAGGACCTACAGGTATTAGAACAATAGATAGATTTCTTCACAAAATTGGGGAGGATTAGACATCTCATGAGACAAAGGAAAATATGTATGACATTGGGAGAAACCTGCTGTTTCTGTCAATCAGTAACTGAAAAAATCTTGCTATGGTTGGAAACATAATTAATACCAGTCTCTGTTCACTCAGTCCCCCTGGCTAACTACTCTATTATCACCACTGGCTGGGCCTTCAGTTCTCATTCTGTTGGAATAACAGCAGTGCCTTACATTTTAAACTAAAACAGGATGAGTCCATGATTTGACTCGTTCACTAACACCAGTGGAGAATGTAACAGGTTCCCAGGCCTTAGCACAGCCATCTCCATAATAGGAGTAACATTCAGGCTGTAGAACTCAGCATTTACAGCACCACCTGTCAAGATTAAACAAAGGCCTAATACATCAAAATCCACATAGTTCTGAGAAAGTCTCAAAATGTACTAACCTTGCTTTTTAGCTTCTACAGTTCTGCTTCTGGATAACTGTTCTTGTAACCTGAAGTATACCAACCTACAACATGGTTTTTTTGTGCTTAAAAGCTCACCCTGAGAAAGTCTCAGTGCTATACTGGGATCCTGAACACCCAATGTAGTCACCCTCTGGCTAACAAAGACTTTCTATGGCTTAAACCCATGTCTGAGCAGTCTTCACTGGTGAATATCCTACAACTATAAAGGCATATCTTATAAACATATCCAACTAAGTGGGAAAACCCCAAAAATATTAATGAATTTCTAGACATTTATGACCCGATAAAGTTAAATACCAATGAGATAAAGAAAATATGAATGGGATAGAAGTGGTAATATACCAATTCCCAAAGTCCAGGGTCATATAGATTCAGTGTAGAATTCTACCAGGCCTTCAAAGTAGAACAGTAAGTGATCTCAAGAGATTCCCAAAAGTAGAAAAGGAAGGAATACTTCCCAAGTCATTTTATGAAGCTAGTGTTATCCTGATACCAAAACCAGACAAAGACACAGCAATATCAAAAATGGGGAACATAGATACAGACATTGTCCATAAAATACCTGCATATTGATTATAAAAACACGTGAAAAAATTGTTCATCACTATTGAGCTGTGTCCATTCTAGAGATACAGAGATGTTCACTATACACAAATCAATAAATGTAATACACCACATAAATAAACTCAAAGTCAAAATCACTTGATTATTTCAATAAAATGTAGGAAAGGACCTTGACAAAATCAAACACCCTTTCATGAAATCAACCCTGAAGAGAATATGAATGGAGGAAACACATCCCAGCATGATACAGACTGAATGACCTGCAGCCAACATCATGACACTTTGAGAAAAACTCAGGCATTTCCACTAAGATCAGGAATAAGCCCAGGCAGGCTGCACTCTCCACTCCTGGTCAGTACACTGCTTGAGATCTTAGCTAAAGCAGCAAGACAAGAGAAAGACAGAGACAAACAGGAAGGGAGAAGTCACAGTGTCCTTATGTGCAGATAACAGGAGCCCACACATAACAGACTAAAGACTCCACCAGAAAATTCTTAGAGCCAATAAACACCTTCAGTAAAGTGCTAGGACACAAGATTAACAAACAAAAATCAGTAGCTTTCCTATAACCAATGACAAACGACTGAGAAAGAAATCAAGGAGACAATATCAACCACAGCAGCCTCAAAAGCAATAAAATACCTTGTAGGAAACCTTACCCAAAAACGTAATGATCCCCACAACAAAAACTTAAAAATACTAAGAAAGGACCTGAGGAAGATCCCAGAATAAAGACCTCCCATGCACACTGAATGGAAATTGCTGTTGTGAAAATGCCTGTTCTACAAACACACACACAGAAAAGCAAAACCCAAAAACTTATCAATGAAATCTCCATTAAAATGCCATCATTTTTCACACAAATAAAAAACCATGACAAAATTAGTATATTGAAGCATAAAGACCCAGAGACTCCAGAGCCAACTGTGAATAAGGAAAACTAATTCTGGAGACATCATCATGCTATTTTCAAGATATACAACAGAGCCACAGTGCTAAAAACAGTACAGCAGTGGCGCAGATAGAGAGTGTAAACCAATGGAATGGAACTGGGGACCTATAGCACGAATCTTAAAAGGTCTTACTAATGAAAACAAACCTGGAGCTAGATATTGGGGTGAACGCTGAAAGATCAGAGAAACAGAATCAGCCACAGCCACCTCACTCACCTCACCAATTCCTCAGCTGATCTCCTTTCCTCAAACTGGAAGCCTCTGTGTCCTCATCCAAATGGATCCCAGCTGAACTGCTGCTCCAAAGCCTAAAAGCTTAACCAGCTCTATTTCCTGGTCCTCACACCGTATATACCTTTCTGCTTCCTGCCATCACTTCTTGGGATTAAAGGTGTGAGTCACTATGCCTGGCTGTTTCCAGTGTGGCTTTGAATTCACAGAGATCCAGATGGATCTCTGCCTCCAGAATGCTAGGATTAAAGGTGTGTGTGCCACCATTTTCTGGCCTCTATGTCTGTCTAGTGGCTGTTCTGTTCTCTGACCCCAGATAAGTTTATTCAAGTGCACAATATATTGGGGGACACAATATTACCACAGGGACCAGGATATACTCAATTACAAGGTAGTTCTATTTTGGTCCCTAAGAAATTTCTACACTGATTCCAACAGCATCCCTATTGGTTTGTACTCCCACCAACAGAGAGGAAGGGCTTCCCCTCCCCCACATCCTCACCATCATTTGTTGCCATGTGTGTTCTCAATGATTTCTATTTTTATTGGGGTAAAAGAGACCTCAAATCATTTAACTTACAAGTACCCATTGGTTAAGAATTTGAGCAGTTTTGAAAATATTTATTATCCATGTTTTTTCCTTTCTTTGTGTGTGTGTGTGTGTGTGTGTGTGTGTGTGTGTGTGTGTGTGTGTCTGTGTGTGTGTCTGTGTGCATTACTTCTGTTGAGAATTCTGTTTATTTCCATAGCCTATTTTTTTTATTGTGTCATTTGGTTTCTTGATCTTTCAGGTTGTTCTGTATTCTGGCTATTATTCCTCTGTCAAGGGTGTAACTGATGAGGATTTGCTCACCCACATAATCCAAAGGACTCTGTCTCCTATAACAGAGACACTTGCACATCTGTGTTCATTGCTTCTCTAGTCATAATAGAGGAAATGAAAATTGCCTAGATGTCCAGAGCTAAGATGGCACTGGTGACAAACGTAATGGAAATGTGGCACTATAATACTCCATGCTAGGGAGAGATAGATCACCACACTAGCGTAGACCATTTAGCATACAAAAGTCCATTAGTTTTGGCCATTGACTAAGAGCAAGTTCTTACTTCAAAGTCTCCTGTGCAGAAGATCAGAGGTACAGCATTTTAAAGGCAAAACCTACAATTTCATTGATGTTGGATGAGAGGCAAAGTTACCTTGCATTATTTGTTTTGACAGAGCATAGTAGTTATTTCAGACACAACCTGATAATTAATTTTGACTTATACCTTCTTCAGTTATTTTAGTTTAAGTTCACATATCACTACTTATTTTGGTTAATACATCTGGATCATGGTCATGGAAATCCCAAATGTGTTGCCAAGGCAGACATCTCTGTTGTGGGGTAAAGGACTGAGAAGTGTCTGAGGAGACCCAAATGGAGACAGGACAGGATGGCTTTTGTCAGTTCAGTACATGTATGCAGTAGAATTTTATTGAGTGTAAAGAAAATGAAATTGGAAAATGGATGGAACTGGAAAATATTATGCCAAGTGAGGTAATCCATGCCTGGGAAGACAAATGTTCTCTCTCAAAGGTTGATACTACCTTGAAATTTTTTAGGTTTGTGTTTTTAAGTCACATTTCCATAGAGGCTGGGAAGTGTGAAAGGGGCCATTGCTGGGGAGGACAGTAAATGTGTGTTATATGAAAATAGAGAGTGAACACTAGCATATAAAGGTTTACTTGGGAGTAAGGGAGGAGGAATGAGGTGAGGAGTGCAGTCAAGTTAATCTGAAACAAGATCAATGTGAAAAAGCCATGTGGAAATGTACAATTTTGCAAGCCAATTAAACAAAAATAATTTTAAAAATGAGTTTGAAAGGTTGTGACCTGTATTAGTGCATAACGCTGTTCCCAGAGTCATAGGTTCTTAAAGAAAAATTCTAGCACAGATGTGGGATTCCTCCTTATTAGTTGTTGACCCTGGAATCTCCAGGTGTCACAGAAGTGTAAGGCAGGTGTTTCAAACCCACTTGGGTTTAGAGTAAGGCCAGGTTAGGGTTTGGGGGTGAAAAGAATCACCCAGAAAGTTGATTACATAGTTATCAAATCCTCGAATTTGGGGATGTAACTCTGGCATACCTGGGGCAGGCCTGGAGCCCTGGGTTAGGTACCAGCACTACTACACAATGGAAGTAAAAACTAACTAGAAGTAGACAACAAACACACAGAAGGAAGAACACGATGACCTTTGGAAAGGGTGGCCATGATGGAGCTTGAGGGAAGCCCTGTGATCCTCTGTCTTTCCTTTGTGTTTCACTCCTGCTCTCTCCCCTCCCGCTCCTCTCCCCCACCTCTGTCCTTCTCCATTCCTCCCTCTTCTCTTTTCTTTCCACTCTTTTGTTTTCAAGGTAGAGAGCAGAAGCAGTTTCACTTTGTAGCCCAGACTGGCCAGCACCCTCTATGTAGCACAGGCTGTCCTTCAACTTGCAAACCTTGGACCTCAGGCTGAGTCCTGAGATTATAGGTGTGTGCTCCTATTCCTCCTTCTGAAGTACTCAAAATGTTCTATAAAAAATCTGAGTTTCACAAATACAAATATATTACATTGTAAATATACATCAAGCTGTCTACTCAGATTTTCTATAATTTTGTATGTATGTGCTTGTGTGACTGTATGTGGGTGTGCATCATACATGTGGAGGTCAACAAGAGTGTTATCCTCATTCTCACACTGAACCTGAAGAATGAACCAGGACTTTCTGATTCAGCCAGAATGAGTGATCAGCAAGGCCCTGGGATCCTCCTGGCTCTCCATTCTGATGGGGGAATGTCTTTTTGTGTGCTGCAAATATATGTTGCTCTGATTGGTTGATAAATAAAGCTGTTTGGCCTATGGCAAGGCAGCTTAGAGGCAGGCAGGAAATTTAGAGAAAGAGAGGGGAAGAAGGCAGGGAGAGACACCAGCAAGCTGCCCAAGGAGCAATATGTAATGGGACACAGGTAAAGCCACAGAACATGTGGCGATATATAGATTAATAGTTATGGGCTAATTTAAGATATAAGAGCTAGCTAGCAAAAAGCTTGAGACATGGCCATGAATTTATAATTAATATAAGCCTCTATGTGTTTACTTGGGGGACATGAGAGGGAGAGATTTGTCCCAACTGTCAGCAGGCCAGGACACAGGAAATCTTCTGACTACACCATCCCACTATCAGGATTTTTACCTGGTGCTGGGGATCTGAACTCAGGTCCTCATGCTTACAGAGTCAGGCCACTGCCCCAGCCTGTACTTTCTATGTGTGTATCTTGTACTCTAATAAAAGTTAACTTTGTCATAAACTTTTACAATTTTTATTCTTTGAGCATTTTGAGAACTTCATACGTAGGATGTATTTTAATCATACTCAGCTTCACTCACCCTCCACTGCTACCTTACAACAGAATTCCCCCAAAGTCTCCCAACAACTTCTTCCCCGATCCTCTCTTTCTCTTCCTCTTTCTCCCCATCCCTCTCTCCCTCCCCAACCCTCTGCCTCCCCTTCTTCAGTGACCCACTGAATCCAGTCAGTGCTGCCCATGTACACATGGAGTAGAGTCATCCCCTGGATAGTCAACATACCAAGGACCACACTTCTGAAGAAAACCGACTTTCCCTCTCCTGGCAGTCATCAACTGTCTATAGCTCCTCAGCTGGAGGGGGAGGACTTGTGTGACCCTCCCCCATTCATGCTGGAATGTTACAGAGACTATTAGAGTATGAAACTGACTTGTTTTCAACATTGAACTTTGTGGTCTATGAAGTGTCCTGTACTGCACACACTGCACCATCTGACTGCAGGTTCACAGTCTACACTTAGTCCCCCCACCCCTTCTTGTTCTTTAGGGATAGAGTTCGATATTCAGCCCTGGCACCCAAACCCCAAATCCTCCTGCTTCAGCCTCTCGGCTATAGGGATTACAATCGTGAACAAAAAATTATTTCCCAATTGGTTTCTTGAGATGTAAAATGAAACTATAAATCAATTTATATTGACACCCTGGGTGCTTAACAAGCCATATCCTGGGCTGTCCTGACCCCCGTGTTTGTCCCTTTCTGTGTTAAGCATATATTCACCTCCTGTTTCTTTCCCCCACATCTGTTAACTCATCCTCAGCACTGATCTGGGCCTGACCTAGTGAGCAGTGCAGACTGCCCAGCTCTCTGGAAGCTCGCCCTGAGCCTGGGTACACCAACCCCAGTGTCCCACAGTGCCCTGACCCCATGGTGTACCAACTTCAGGGCCCCCTCCCCCACTGTAGGGCATCCTACCTCATCCCCTGCCCTGACCCCAGGCATCCTCCCACACCCCATGGCATCCTGGCATGCTGCCTCCTCTCTTATCTTTGCAAGCCACCCAGGTCACCACCCTTGAAGGAGGGCAGCAAAGTGGCCCAGGATGCAGAGGCTCCAGAAGGCTGAGGGACAGAAGCCAGAGCCTCAGGCCAGAGCTGCAGCTCTCCTCCCATCCTGTGCACAAGCAGACTGAGCCCCAGCATCTGACCCTGGTGAGTGTGGGCAGGCAGGGCTGGGAAATCCTTTGCAGCTTCATTTGCAAGTGTGAAATGCAGACTACTGGTCATGTCATCTGTCTGCAGAGGGTATGGTGTTCACAGTGGTGGGTTGAGGATGTACAACCTTTGATCTCCAAATGTGTGAAGGTAAATAAAGTTGATGTTGGGTGGGCAAAAGTTATGAAGTTACAGCAAGTGCAAAAGAAATTTGTTAGCACTGCTATTTTAAGGAACTTGGACAATTTATTCTTTTTTCTTTATCTCATGATTTAAAATTTGTCCAAAAATCTCTAGTTTGCTATACAGATAGTCACCAACCTATTACAACTCTTATTCAGGTAGTGTGGAAAAAGTTTGAATAGACAGAAAAATTAAAGGCCAAAACAACTAGATTGTAAACCTTTCAGTGACTGTGTATCTATAATGCTATCTTCTTTCCTTTCTTGTGTAATACTAGAGATGTAATTGCTCGTCTAGTTTTAGAAACACAGAAAGTTTAGTAGTAACACATGTTTATTCAGCACCATATGTCCAGGCCTAGGTATTTGCACAGAAGAGTCCTTCCCACGGTATTAACTTATGCCTCTCCAACAGTGCATTCTCTTCAATCAACCTGTGTTAAAACGCACACACATGCGGAAACTTTTCTGCATGTAACTGTGTGTAAGGATCTGTGAAGCATTTGGAAGGAGGATAAATATGATGAGTGGACAATGTTAGGGTCTGCGAGAAGTTCCATGAAAGACCACCAGTCACATATGCAATCAGCAAGAGAGTTTACTATTATCAACATTTTGGGATCTGACCATCCTAGAAAAATCTCCTTTTAAGCAGGGTTAGGAGAATTCCAGGGAGAAGAGACTAGACTAGGTTCTGATTGGTGGATTTAAACAAAAAGTTTCTACAATTGGTAGGAGGCTCTAGTGATTACGGACTTTCCAGAGGCAGAGTAGGGAAAGCTATCTTTAGCTAGCAGAAGGCTGTGGGGCCCTGCTATCAGTTGCTCCTGAGTTGTGGTTTTATAGATAACCACTTGCTAAGTGCCTGCCAGTTCCAAAAAATGGAAATAAGCCTCTAAGAGAGCCTGTCATAGCCCTTCTCTGGCTCCCTGACTCTCTCATAAAAAAATACAAACTAGAATAGAGAATTGTTGTGAGAAAGAACATCAGAAGAGACATAAATACATTTAGAGGCACTCAAACCTGAATTGAGTTACATTTTAAGTGATTTATTAATTTTTATTTACTGTGCATGAGTGTTTTGCTTGCATGTATGTAAATGCACTGCTTGCATACCTGGTGCCCCTGGAGGCCAGAGAGGGCACTGGATCCCCTGGAACTGGAGTGGCAGACAGTTGGAAGTCCCCATGTGGGAGCTGGGAATGGAACCCAGGTCCTCTGCAGGAGCAGAACCTAAGTTGCATTCTTGAGACCATAACAAGAGGGGGCCATCAGTCTCACAACTCAGGAACGAGAAGGGGAAACATAGTGGCTTTTCAGAGAAGCTTCTCCTGGCCTTTGCCTTTGAGGAAACATCTCTTGTGTGTGTTAATCTGGGATGTTGAGATGGCTCAAACAAGGCTGTGCCTAGAACCATCCCATAATGCCAGCAGCAGAGCCTATGCTAAGGGAAACTGTAGATGTCATGTTCCTTACCCTGTCACAGACACCCTTGATGAACAAACAGGTCTTACTTAAAGACAAACCAAGATTTTATATGCACTATGTGAACTTCATGTTCTTCAAGTATTTGGTAAATACTTACCTTATAGCCACATTGCGTATATTTTGGGAGCACCATGTGACACTTCAGTGCATTTGAACACAGTATATGATCAGCTCAGGGCAGTTTTCCTGACATCCAGTACATTCTGTTGACTGTTTTTCATTTTAGTTTGGTTTTATATGAAAACCATATGAAGTAGGAGGTATCAGAATCAGCTGCTTGAGGAAATTAATTAGGATTAAGATGTATTATGTAAATTAGAGAACTGGAAAGTCTATTTTGCAAACACACACACACATACACACACATACAAACACAAACACACACACACACACACACACACACACACACACACACACAAGCTAGGTGGGTACATAGAAAATTAAAATCTCTTCTTCAGGAAGATTATTGCCCAGCTCACTCCAGGATGTCAAACAAACAAACAAACAAAAATAATAGTCTAGATGACTTTGGCTTCACACTTTTTCTCTTCAGGAATGGCTTTATTGTAGCATGATTTACAATATATTCCTCACCGACTTACAGTGCACACTTCTGTGGCTATGGCTATATTCAGAGAATACAAGCAGATTTTCATAATGTAACCTGCTTATTTAAATCCAGAGATACTTTCCCACAGCGTTTCTGGGACTTTTCAGTGTGTGTGTGTGTGTGTGTGTGTGTGTGTGTGTGTGTGTGTGTGTGTGTGTGTGTGTGTGTTTTACACTGTGTGTGGATATCACAGGATAACTTCTGAGAGTCAGTTTTTTTCTTTCAACTTGTTGAGGAGATCTCCCCTGTACTTTCTTCCATGCTGGGTACTCCAGGTTATCTGGCCCTTCAGATTCCAGGTGATTCCCCTGTGTTGGGATTCCAAAGACATGTCACTGTGTTCCCTATTTCATGGTGTTCTCCAGTCTGTGCAGCCAGCATATTTACCTGCAGAGCCATCTTTCTGGACTCTGGATGGTTTTCAGAGCCATTTCAGAGTGTTCCCCTTGCTCAGCATCCTCTCCAACATAAGCTGTCTTCAGTGTTGTTCTTAGCCATTCCGAAAGGTGTAAGATGGTATCTCAGAGTTGTTTTGTTTTGCATTTCCCTGATGACTAAGGATGTTGAGCAATTCCTTAAACGTCTTTTAGTCATTTGAGATTCTTCTGTTGAGAATTCTCTGTTGAGCTCTGTAGCCCATTTTTTTAATTGGATTGTTCAGTATTTTGATGTCTAGCTTTTTGAGTTCTTTATATATTTTGGAGATCAGCCCTCTGTCAGATGTGGGGTTGGTGAAGATCTTTTCCCATTCTTTAGGCTGTTGTTTTTTCTTATTGACTGTGTCTTTTGCTATGTTACAAAAGATTGCCCTTTTTACTAGGTTAATTCTACCTATCCATGAGCATGGAAGATCTTTCAATTTTATGATATCTTCTTCAGTTTCTTTCTTCAGAGACTTAATGTTCTTATCATACAGGTCTTTCACTTGCTTAGTTACCCCAGGGTAATTTATATTATTTGTGGCTATTGTAAACACCACTAAAGGGTGATGTTTCTCAGATTTCTTTCTCAGCCCATTTATCATTTGTATATAGGAGGGCTACTGATTTTTTGAGTTAATCTTGTATCCTGCCACCTTACTGAAGGAGTTTATCAACTGTAGGAGTTGCCTGGTAGAATTTTTGGGGTCACTTATGTATACTATCATATCCTCTGCAAATAGTGAAAGTCTGACTTCTTCTTTTCCAATTTGTATCCCCTTGATCTCCTTTTGTTGTCTTATTGCTCTAGCTAGAACTTCAAGTACTATGTTGAATAAATATGGGGAGAGTGGACAGCCTTGTCTTGTTCCTAATTTTAGTAGAATCACTTTGAATTTCTCTCCATTTAATTTGATGTTGGCTGTCGGCTTGCTATAAATTGCTTTTATTATGTTTAGGTATGTTCCTTGTATTCCTGATCTCTCTAGAATCTTTTTCATGCAGGGGTGTTGGATTTTGTCAAAGGCTTTTTCAGCATCTAATGAGATGATCATGTGTTTTTTTTTCTTTCAGTTTGTTTATATGGTGTATTACATTGACAGATTTTTGTGTGTTGAACCATCCTTGCATCCCGGGGATGAAGCCTACTTGGTCATAGTGGATAAATTTTTTTGATGTGTTCCTGGATTTGGTTTGCCAGTATTTTATTGAGTATTTTTGCATCAATGTTCATGGGGGAGATTGGTCTGTAATTCTCTTTCTTTTTTGCATCTTTGTGTGGTTTGGGCATGAGGGTAACTATAGCCTCATAAAAAGAGTTTGGTAATGTTCCTTCTGTTTCTACTGTGTGGAACAATTTGAAGAGTATTGGTATTAGCTCTTCTTTGATAATCTGGTAGAATTCTGCCCTGAAACCATCTGGTTCTGGACTTTTTTGGTTGGGAGACTTTAAATGACTGCTTCTATTTCCTTAGGGGTTACTGGTCTATTTAAATAGTTTATCTAGTCTTGATTTGACTTTGGTATGTGCTGTCTATCCAGAAAATTGTCCATTTCTTTCAGATTTTCCAATTTTGTGGAGTAAAGGTTTTGAGTGTATGACCTGGAGTGTATGATTCTCTGGACTTCCTTAATGTCTGTTGTTATGTCCCCCTTTTCATTTCTGATTTTGTTGATTTGGATGCTCTCTTTCTTCCTTTTGGTTAATTTGGATAAGGGCTTGTCTATCTTGTTGATTTTCTCAAAGAACCAACTCTTTGTTTCATTAATTTTTTGTATTGTTCTCTTTGTTTCTATTTTATTGATTTCAGCCCTCAATTTGATTATTTCCTGGCATCTGTTTCTCCTGGGTAAGTTTGCGTCTTCTTGTTCTAGAGCTAGCTTTCAGTTGTGCTGTTAAGTCACTAGTGTGAGAGTTCTCAAACTTCTTTATGTAGGCATTTCATGCTATGAATTTTCTTCGTAGCACTGCTTTGATAGTGTCCCAAAAGTTTGGGTATGTTGTACATTCGTTTTCATTGAATTCTAGTAAATCTTTAATTTCTTTCTTTATTTCTTCCTTGACCCTTTGGTGATTTAATTGGGCATTATTCAGTTTCCATGAGATTGTAGGCTTTCTGTAATTTTTGTTGTTTTGAAATCTAAATTTAAGCCATATTGTCTGATAAGATACAGGAGGTTATTTCAATTTTTTTTGTAACTGTTGAGATTTGCTTTGTGGCCAAGCATGTGGTCGATTCTGGAGAAGGTTCCATGGGGTGCTGAGAAGAAGGTATATTCTTTTGTGTTAGGGTGGAATATTCTGTAGATATCTATTAAGTCCATTTGAGTCATAATGTCTGTTAGTTCCCTTATTTCTCTGTTAAGTTTCTGTCTGGCAGACCTGTCCATCGGTGAGAGTGGGGTGTTGAAGTCTCCCACTACTAGTGCATGGGGTTTGATGTGTGATTTAAGCTTTAGTAATGTTTCCTTTACAAATGTGTGTGCCCTTGTATTTGGGGCATAAATATTCAGAATTGAGACTTCATCTTGTTGGATTTTCCCTGTGATAAATGTGTAATGTCCTTTCCAATCTCTTTCAATTGATTTTAGTTTGAAGTCTATTTTATTAGATATTAGGATAGCTATACCAGTTTGCTTCTTAAATCTATTTGATTGGAAAGTCATTTCCCAGCCTTTTATTCTGAGGTAGTGTCTGTCTTTGAAGTTGAGGTGTGTTTCTTGTATGATGCAGAGGATGGATCTTATTTTCGTATCTGTTCCGTTAGCCTGTGTCTTTTTATAGGTGAATTGAGAGCATTGATATTAATGGATATTAATGACCATTGATTGTTAATTCCTGTTATTTTTTGGTGGTAGTATTGTGTTTCCCTTCTTTGGTATTTGTTGGTGTGGGACTATCTATTGCCTGTGTTTTCATGGGTGTATCTAACTTCCTTAGGTTGGATTTTTCCTTCTAGTGCTTTCTGTTGGGCTGGATTTGTAGAAAGATATTGTTTAAATCTGGTTTTATCATGGAATATTTTGTTTACTTCATCTATGTTGATTAAGAGATTTGATGGGTATAATAGTCTGGGTTGGCATCCATGGTCTCTTAGTGTCTGCATAACGTCTGTCCAAGACCTTCTGGCTTTTAGAGTCTCCATTGAGAAGTCAGGAGTTGTTCTTATGAGTCTGCCTTTATATGTTACTTGGCCTTTTTCCTTTGCAGATCTTAATATTTTTTCTTTATTCTGTATGTCTAGTGGTTTGATTATTATGTGGCAAGGGGACTTTTTTTTGGATCCATTCTATTTGGTGTTCCATACCCTTCTTGTATTGTTATAGGCTCTTCCTTCTTTAGGTTGTGAAAGTTTTCTTCTATGATTTTGTTGAATACATTTTCTGTGCCTTTCAGTTGGTATTCTTCTTCTTCTATCCCTATTATTCTTATGTTTGGTTTTTTCATGGTGTCTCAAATTTCCTGGACATTTTGAATCATAACTTTGTTGGCTTTAGTGTTTTCTTTGACTGATGAATCTATTTCCTCTATCGTATCTTCAATGCCAGAGATCTGCTCTTCCATCTCTTGCATTCTATTGGTTATGTTTGTATCTGTAGTTCCTGTTCGTTTACTTAGATTTTTCCACTTCCAACATTCCCTCAGTTTGTGTCTTCTTTATTGTCTCAATTTCAGTTTTCAAATCTTGAGCTGTTTCCCTCACTTGTTTAATTGCTTTCTCTTGGCTTTCTTTAAGGGATTTACTGATTTCTTCCAATTTTTTGTTTGACTTTTCCTCAAATTCTTTAAGGGAAATTTTCATTTCCTCTTTAAAGATCTCAATCATCATCTTAAGGTCATTTTTAAGGTTGATTTCTTCTGTTTCTTCTGTGTTGGGATGTTTAGGTCTTGCTGATGTAGGTTCTGATGGAGCCATATTGGTTTTTATGTTGTTGACTGTATTTTTGCACTGGCATCTACCCATCACTTTCTCCACTTGGTACAAGTGGTGTCTATGTCTGAGGGAGCCTCTCTTGGTCTGCTCAATACTCTTGGTCCAGTGGGAGCTCTTGGTCTAATTGGTGCTGATGGACTCTTTGTCTCAGGGAGCAGCTCTTAGTCCAATTGGCGCTCGTGGGCTCTGTCTCAGGGAGTGGCTGCAATCTTGGCACGTGGGTGGGTTGGAAGGGGTGGGGCTTGTGGGTTACAGGGTCTGGTGGGGAATGATGGTAGTCTGACCCGTTTGCAGTAGGTCTGCCTGTCGAATGGCCTGAAACTGGGAGAATGGGTGGTGGTGTAGGGGTGCAAGGTTGTGCACCTGGGCTCAACCTAGACAAAGACTCACCTCTTAGTCCAATCTGGCACTGGCAGGCTCTATCTCAGGGAACAGTTGCAGTCTGGGAGGGTAGGTGGGATTTGGGGAGGTGGGGCCTGTGGTTTACAGGGTCTGATGGGGGATGGTGGTAGTCTGATCTGTCTGCAGGAGGCCTGTGCATTGGCTTGAGACTGGGACTGCAATGGATGGTGGTGTGGGGATGCAGGGTTGTGCCCTTGGGCCCCACCTATACAAAGACTCACCTCTTAGTCCAATTAGGCACTGGCAGGCTCTGCCTCAGGGAACATTTTCAGTCTTGGAGGGTGGGTGGGATTAGGGGGGTGGTGGGGCTTGTGGGCCATAGGGTCTGATGGGGGATTGTGGTAGTCTGACCTGTTTGCAGGAGGTCTGCCTGCCAACTGACCTGTAACTGGGACTGGAATGGGTGGTGGTATGGGGGTAGAGGGTTGTGTCCCTGGGCTCAAAGCCTAGGGGCTGGGGTGTTCAGGTATGAGGATAAAGACTCACCTCTTAGTCCAATTGGGTGATGGCGTGCTCTCTATTGATACAAATTTAAGGCTATTTTTGTTATATCATACTGTATATATGTTTCTACTCTTGTTTAAGCTATTGTACCTATGCAGCTCATTTAAAAATATGATGTAATGTTATAGTCTTTGAAAATTGTTATTATAAACTATTTAGGATAATTAAGAAATACAGGTTAGTAGTCAGTCACCCATAAGAATCAAACTTTTAATTGTTTTAGTATGTTTTTAAGAGCAAACAGGTGTATTTTAGATAGGTAGAATGTCTTCAAACTGCCATTGCCTTGAGTACTGATAGTATGCTGTCCAAATTAGACAAGCAGGGAACCAAAGAAGGTGACTGCTGAATTTTGCCAAGACAAGGTAGGAAAGTCCTTCAAAAACTCCTGCTTCACAGAGAAGTCTGTTAGATATTTTAGGCCTGTAGGCTGACAATGGATGCCCAAACTTTGGAGAGGAACCTTGGGTGACTGTCTAGGCTGCCAGCTGTTTCTATCATTTCTACAGCTTTAGAAG
Source organism: Peromyscus melanophrys (assembly GCA_902168415.1). Classification (NCBI taxonomy): domain Eukaryota; kingdom Metazoa; phylum Chordata; class Mammalia; order Rodentia; family Cricetidae; genus Peromyscus; species Peromyscus melanophrys. The sequence goes on from CABHPR010145657.1 coordinate 15,065, forward strand.
TTGTTTGCTCTGCACTTGGTGTTTACTCAGGTAATATTGTATCCTTCTCGGCTCTCTTATGGGATTGAAGACTATATAGTTATAGTTACAGTTTTCCTTGCTACAAAATTCAGAAAAGTATAAGGTTGAGAGACATAAAAGCTTACATCATATATTGAAGAAAATGTTTTAAGGTCAAAAAAGATATTTTTAGGCTGGTAATACTATTTATGATAGAAAATAGTTTAAGTATAAAACTTTGAACTCACCAAGATAGGAGAGATAATGGAGTATTTTCTCCAAATTTGCCAATGACAAATGGATTGGACATTGGGAATGTAATCCATACCTGATCATTGTTCTTATTGTATACAGTTTTACTGTATTAGAGTTAAAGCCCTTTCCTTTTCATTTAGACAAAAAAGGGGAAATGTTGTGGGACATTTGATTACACTGCATGAAAGGTGCCTTCTAATTGGTTTAATAAAGAGCTGAATGTCCAACAGCTAGGCAGGAGAGCATAGGCTGGACTTCCTGGCTGTGAGAGGACCTCAGGGTTATGAATCTAGGTTTGAGAGATGCCAGTGAGACACTGAGCAAGTCAAACATACAGAATAGAAGAGAGGTAAATATTCATGTGGTAGATCATAGATGAACAGAAACAGGATTAATTTAAGTTATAAGAGCTAATTGGGAACAAGCCTAAGATAATGGTCAAGCTTTCATAATTAATAATAAGTCTCCAGTGAAGTGAAAACCCATGGATGTAACATGAATTTTAAAGGTCTTATAATAAAAAACCCAGAGCCAGATATCAGGGTGAAAGCAGAAAGATCAGAGAAGCAGAGCAGCCAGCCACTGGTTCTTACTTCTATGAAATCCTCAGTCTAAAGAGAGTGAGTTCCTATTTCCTCACTCCTTATATACCCTTCTCTGCCCAGACATCACTTCCTGGGATTAAAGGCATGTATGCTTCCCAAGCAAATGCATAAGCTCTAAAGTGCTGGGATTATAGGTGTGTGCAACCACTGCCTGTCTCTGTTTCCAGTTTGGCCTCAAACTCCCAGAGATCCAGATGGACTTCTTTCTCCCAAGTGATAAGATTAAAGGTGTGTGCCACCACTGTCTGGCCTCTGTGTCATATCTAGTGGCTGGCTCTGTCCTCTGGTCCTCAGGCAAGTTTATTTAGGTACACAATATATCACCACATTTCCCTTTTTTTGTCTAAAATAATAAAAGAAGTTTATAACTAATATAAGAAAAACTATATACAATAATTACAATAATTATATATAATATGTGAAGAATTACATTAACAATGTTCAGTCCATTAACATTTGACAAATTCACAGAAAATACTCCATTGTTTATCCTATTTTGGTGAGTCCAAAATGTACCTAATTCACTTTCTATCCTAACATGTATTACCAACCAAAAACTATCTTTTGATGTCTTTCAAACTTATACACTTTACACCACCTTAGTGAGTTTCTTTCTGAACTTGTTAACAAGGAAAACTATAACTATCAAGTCTTCAAATCCCACAGAGATTTGAGAAGGAAATAATATTAACTGAGTAAGCAGTAAGTGAAAATAAGCTACTTCCAAAGATGTGAGAAATGACAGAAACAAGTGACTACCTGCATGGTCACCCCAGGTTCCTCTGCAATGTTGGGGCATCCATCTTAGGCCTACAGGCCTATCATATCTGACAGACTCATGTGTGAAGCAAGATTTTCTAAAGGGCCTTCTTACCTTGTCTTGGCAAGATTCAGCAGTCCTTTCTTTTGTGTCCTGCTTGTTTATTTGTACAACAGTTGAGGCAAGGGCATTTTCTTGCCCAGTAGCTAATTTGCCACAAAGAAAGTAAACTCCATATGGAATTTCTTTGATGCTCATCATCTTCTCTGAAGTAGATTGGTGCTGCCAAGAGCAGACATGTCTCATAGTTACAAAAAAAAATCTATGTTATTAAAATATCTTAAATGCAATATTCTGTAGATCTCTGAAGTGCTTGAAGATGACCTGTATAGCTAAAATATAGTTCTGTTTGACTTTGAAAATGTACCTAATATGACTACAAGTTTGTTTGCAATGATTAACTATTAACTTGCATTTCTTATATACTAATTAGTTGGTAATAATAACTTGCATGGCTTAGCAATTGCATTACATTGTTAAATGAGCTATATAGGTATAATATCTTGAACAAGATTAGAAATATATACAGTTTTTTCTGACAAAATCAGTCTCAAATTTGTATCAATAAACATAATTTGTATACAATATATAAAAATCCAATCCAATGTAAAATATTTAAAACTAGTAGTTGCTTCTTAAAAGTAGATTCAATAATATACCTTTTAATCTTATCATATCTGTATTCTCCCTTTTTTCTTTTCAGAGTAGATTTAATAATCTACCCTTTTTCCCTATCATTTCTTTATCCTTTTAGAGTAGATTCAATAATCTACCTATCATGTATATCCTCTTTTTTCTTTTTCAAACAAGAACCCTGAATCTAATTTCCTTTGTTTAGCTTTTCTCCTGACCATTATCAATTAACAATTTGTAACCAACCATCCTAAACATTGACAATTATCCATAAGTCATTGAATGACCAAAAACCACCCATCCCACCTCTTGGGAATGTGGGTATCATGCTCTTAAAATTATTTCCTGCTGTATGGGGGCAAAGGCATCTTTAGGGGATACTGAAAAGAAAATTTTTGGATTAATTGTCAAGTCATGGGAGAGGTAGCTATATCATTTGTTTTCCAGTCTCTGCATAATGGAGAAAATGCAGGGCTTATCTCAAGTCCTTGCTCAAGTAGTATGTGAGGCTGGATCATCTCGGCCAGCACCTTGAAATTGTCCTGAGCAGTTTGTCGTCCAAAGCTTGATGGCTTTAACACAGTCCATGTGGAACCATCATTGTTGAATACCATCATCTTTTTGGAGACTTCAGAGATCACATTAGGTCAGATTATTCCATATCTTGATAATTTTTTTCTGGATTGTTCTTCCTTCTTCTTTGGATGTTTATTTGTCCAAAGGCCTTTAAATTCCTCAAGATGGTTGTTTTTATTTTCCTGAAAAGACTAAAACAAATTCCTTCCCCAGCCCTAACTTTGTGGAGTTTCCAAATCCACAACCATCCTAAACATTGACAATTATCCATAAGTCACTGAATGACCAAAATCTTTATGATTTTGATTTATGGCTTCTCCTTAAATTTTTTTTATTATTTTCTAAAGTTGTTCTATCATCCAGAACAGTATGGTTTGTTTTGTTTTGTGTTTTTTTTTTTCCAATAGGCATTCGGTTATTTAATTGCTCTGGGAAGGTGTTTCTTCCACAATGACAGGAAAGGGCTGAACTGAAATGGTCAAGGGGGCCTGCTAGAGGCCCCTCAGGGAGTTTCCTGACTTCAAAGGCAAAGGATTGCCTTTTCTGTCCCTTGTTGATCTACATTTGTTAGTCCAATGTTTGTTTTTTATCACACCTTCTGTGTGTAATCCAGAAGGGAGGGGTGTTCAGTTGGGATTATTCATTGAGAAAACATTATTTCTAGGAACATCTTGTTTACAATCTGTTTTTTAGGTGACCTTGTTTCCCACAATTGAAACATTTGACATTACCATTTTTCTTCAAACCTCTGGATATCATCTCTACTATCCAAGTATGATCTTGGTCATGAGATTCAACATTCACTGTATATCAGATCCATTCCTCCAAGGTTGCTGATCTTGCCTTTAATGGCCTAACTAACCTTTTGCCTTGTGTATTAGCATTTTCAAAAGCCAGAGATTCAATTATTATCTTTCTAGCTTTTGAATTTGGTATCATCCTATTTACTCCTGAAGACAGCCTTTGTAAGAAATCAGTGAAGGTTTCTTTTGGGTGCTGCATAACTTTTGTAAATGACTCCATTTTCTTTCCTACTTCTTCAATTCTGTCCCAAGCATTCAAGTCTACCATTAGGCATAAAGTAAGGGTGTGGTCATAAATTAAAGATTACTTTTCTACATTAGCATAATCTCCCTCTTCAAGAAGTTGATCTTGAGATTTCCATATCTCTAGCCCTACTTCGTTGTTCAGTGGTCTTAACCTCCTCTTTCCACCAGGTCCTCCATTGTAATTGTGGACCCACCTCTCTGACAGCTGTAACCAAATCTCTCCAGTCTTCAGGGAAATTTCCATTACATGTTGACCACAAGTTTAACATCTGCTTCACAAATGAAGAATGCATGCCATATGACACTATAGCTTCTTTAAATCTCCTCAAATCTAACATTTGCACTGGAGTCCAGTTAGCTCTTACACAACCTTGAGCATTCGGCAGTTCCTGTAAGGTTACTGCATAGATTAATGTTGGTTGTTTGAAAGCCTTAGGCAGTTTTTCAGTTACCGTATAATGCATTACTGAGATAGGTTCACCTTTAAATCCCTCTGTCTGGGTCTGAATATCTCTATGATCTGTTTTAACAAGTTTTTCTAAAACTTTTATCTTGGCACTCAACATTAACCAACTTTTTAAATGATCTAACAGAAATGATCAAACATAATATTATAATTGACATTACATCTATCCCATCAACATTAATTATCCTCTCATTTAATTGTGCCATTTTCAAACCATCAATTGTATTATCAGACAGAGACCAAATTCCCTCCATTGTAAAAATGTTGTTTCCCATTTTTTAAATGTGGGGAAAAAAAACTTCTTTTAACTAATTCATCCTGTTAAATATCTTAATTGACTCACCAAAACTGCTGACAACAACAATTATGGTGAAGGTGTGTCAGCAGCCAGAAGAGGAAGCCCAGAGAAAGTCAAAAAGAAGAAACTAGAGAGCCAGATATTTGTATGGGAGAATGTGCAAAAGCAGCTAATTCTGGTGTTTTTGGAGCCTGGGCCTGTAGAGTTTGCTGCAGAGAGGTTACAAAAGAAACTTAGTCAGGCAGTTAGGCACTCCAGCTGTGTGTAGTTCAGGTCTACAAGGCCACAGGCAAGTGGCTTTTTCATGAACTCATGCCCCACAAGTTGGATGCCAAAAGTAACAAGAATATTAAAAAGTCTTATAATAAAAAAAACCCAGAGCTAGATATTGGGGTGGAAGCTGAAAGATCAGAGAAGCAGATCAACCAGCCACTAGCTTCCCTCTACAAAATCCTCAGTCTAAAGAGAGTGAGTTCCTGTTTCCTCATGCCCTATATACCTTTCTGTGCCCAGATATCACTTCCTGGGATTAAAGGCATGTGTGCCTCCCAGGCAAAGGCATGAGGTCTCAAGTGCTGGGATTAAAGATGTGTCCTACCACTGCCTGGCTCTGTCTCTATCCTATACTGGATTAATCTCATGTAGCCCAGTGTGGCCTTGAAATCCCAGAGATCCAGACAGATCTCTGCCTCCCAAGTCATAGGGTGTATGACACCACTGCCTGGCCTCTATGTCTAATCTAGTGTCTGGCTCTGTTCTCAGATCCTCAGGCAAGCTTTACTGAGGTACACAATAAATCACCACACATGGAAGTCTGATCAAAAATTTACTAATGGGTGAAATGGGAATAACACACTCACAATACAGAATGAAGTGGTGCTGCTGCCTCCTTGTCCACCAGGGAAGGATAGGGAAAACCCTATACCAGCTCACCGATCTGTGGTGTTAGGAAACCTTCCATGTCCGAGAGAGAGAGAGAGAGAGAGAGAGAGAGAGAGAGAGAGAGAGAGAGCACAGCCCTCTTCCTCAGGTCTTATCCAGTCATGAAACCAGACCAGACCACGCCCTAGGGCTTGTTACCCCAATACTATTGGCTGAGTGGATTGAATTCCCACAACATTCCATGTCATTATTTGGGGGCTGTAGTTCCAAGAAAATCTGACAAGAAATTCTTACTAACTTCACCCCTAAAATCTCATCAATACAACTGCCCAAACATGGAATGAAGAGGAGGACTGTCATGAACATGGCAGCTGCATGGAGAAAATTTCAGAAGGCCTCATCTCTACAGAAAGAATTACAAGTAACTGAGGACAGCTGGGAGTGGGAGAAGTGTTCTTCCCATGGAGGATCACAACAACTGAACATCCAGTACCAAATGGTCAGCCCTGAAAACATACATACAAGTATCATTATATGTACTCAACAGGTTATATAGACTTTCAATAACAATTTAGGAAAAAAGGACCTATGCATTTGAAGGAGAGCACAAGAGCAGGGAGGGCTATATGCGACTGTTTGGAGGGAGGAAAGGGAAGGAGAAATGTTGTAATTAAAATACAATTTCAAAAATAAACAACAACAATGTAAGTCAGCAAAGTGATAGTTGGTAAAGTTTAAAGACTAACATTATCTAATAGCATTTCTTAATAAAATGCTGAGGCATCTGCTGTGGATATCACTCTGTATAAATAAAACACTGATTGTCCAGTAGCCAGGCAGGAAGTATAGGTGGGACTAACAGAGAGAATTGAGCAAACAGGAAGGCAGAGGGAGAGACTGTCTGCAGCCACCACCAGGACAAGGAAGATGTAAGGTACCAGAAAGCCACGAGCCATGTGGCAAAGTATAGATTAATAGAAATGGGCTGAATATAAGAGTAAGAGCTGGACAATGGTAGGCCTGAGCTAATGGCCAAGCAGTTTAAATAATATAAGCATCTGTATGTTTATTTTATAAGTGGGCTAAGGGACTGCTGGGACTTGGCGGGACCCAGAAAGAAAACTCTCAGCTACAGGCATCAAATCTTAATGCATAAAAAAATATCAAAACAGATATCACTGGACTTGGAATATGTTCCTATTAAATATGAGAATCGGAAAGTTCTAGAAGATTTTATGGCAAAACTGTCGGGGGTGTGGGGCTACCAAGGCACAAACAGGAAAAAGGAGACAGTAAGCTTCACTACAACCATTCCCTTCTCGTGAGCTCCAAGTTTGTAATGCTTCACAGGGCCCCAGGGTCAGTGTCCTCAGCCTGACCTTAGTCTTCCTAATCACACCATAAGCCTGGAAGTGTAGGAAACATGCTTTGTTCATTTCAGCAGCCACTCAGACAAGCAGCAGAACCGAGGGTGTCCACGGTCCCCAAAGCTTCCAGAAGTTTTCTCTCACTGAAGGGGGAGCGTACTCAAGCAGTGTCATGTGTCCTGAACCACTCAAGGAATAGTACACACATCACATGGATAGCTAGGATTCCCACACTAGGGTACAGAGTAAAATGTGGAAATTTCATCACTCAACTATCATGAGTCAGTCAGAGTAACTTCATAAGCAACTACCTACCTCCTAAATTTACTAAGTACTGTTTTCCAAAACCACAGATTGCAGAATATATACATTACTAACAAGAAGAAAGAAACTCAGGAGCTAGAATGATGGATCAGTGTCTGACTGTATTTCCAGAGGACCAAGGTTCAATTCTCAGCACCCACATGGCAGGTCACAACTGTTGTGACTCTGTTTCCAGGGGACACAACACCCTTTCTTTGGCCTCCATAAGCACCATAGATACATGTGATATGCAGACATATATGCAGGCAAACACACATAAAATAATAAAATAAGTTTAAAAAGAAATAAACTCCAACACTGTAGCACCACCATTGAAATAACTTCACTAGAGACAACCACTCTTATTATAAGTAAATAAGAGTGAAAAGGAAAGAGAATGAAAAAGCAAAGCAAATAATAACACACACACACTCATACACAGACACACAGACATAAACACATACACACACAGACTCAAATACACAGAATCACACACACACACACACTCACACACACACTCACACACATACACACTCATAGATATATACAGTCACATATTCACACACAAATACACATTGACACTCACATACAGACACACACAGACCCAAATATACACACTCACACACACTTATACACAGATACATTTACACACAGACACACTCACATACAGATACACTCATACAGACACACACTCACAGTCACACATATACTGACACAGATACATACACACATTCACAGACACACACTCACAGACACACACACACTCACTCACTCTACCATGGCAAATCAGAATCTAGGCCAAGGTCCCTGGGTCAGAGGCAGACTACCAAGGACTCTTCACA
>CABHPR010145658.1:4355-16918 GCA_902168415.1 Peromyscus melanophrys
TGTGTGTGTGTGTGTGTGTGTGTGTGTGTGTGTGTGTGTGTGTGTGTCTGCCTGCTCACACAATTCGGCAATTTGGAGCTGCTATGCAGAAACCAGGTGCATGTGTGGGAGGGAGCTAGGTGCAGGGATGAGGCGAAGAAGACGTCGCAGTCTCCCTTTCTCTGCTAATAGGGAATTCAAGTTTTGAGAGGCGGCATTTAATTTAATTTGCTGTCTTCTTATTTTGGTACATGCACCCAGAGGCCTTCGGGGATTGGGTGTATTTTTTAATAAATCAAATAAATAAATCGATAGGAGACAGGGAGAGAGAAGAGCAGGAAGCACCGTGCTCAGGGACTCCAGGGACTCAGTGGGTGTGAGAAGAGAAGCCTGGGGTGGGCAGGTGGGGGAGGGGCTGGGAGTAGATAGGGGTGGGGGGGGGGGAGGGGCTGGGAGCGGGCCGGGTGGGGGTGGAGGGGGGGGTGGGAGTGATATGTGGGTGTGGAGGACCTGTCAGAGTTTAAAGCCCCGCAGAAGGATCTTCTGCACACAATGGTCTGCTTTGGGGGTTTGGGGGTCTTTTTTCTTCCCCTTTCTTTGCTTTCTTCTTCCTCTTTTTTTTTTTTTTTTGAAAAGTGCTTCAAAAGCAGGTTTGTAATTTATATCAAAGAATTGCTTTCAAGTTCTGATGCTCCAGACAGACATAAGATGCCTGGAATGTCAGGCAATGAGGATCTTTCATAGCGACAGAGAATGAGAAGGGAGGAGAGGCGGGGAAGAACAGAGTGAAGGAGGGGCCTTTTTAATAACTGTGTCTTCAATGGCAGCCAGGTGCTGAGGTGGGGAGGGGGTGCTCTCCCAGAGCCCCAGGGCCAGGAAACCCTCCCCTCGTGTCTTCCTTTTCCTAAGGAAAGACCAACTTTCCTAATTAGGGGGAGACTGGACATCCTTTTGGGTCCTGAAGGGGAGGCTCAGGGAGACTTGTGAGCCACATCTTCGGCATTGAGTGGCTCTGAGGCCACCTTTATCATCTGCTTGCTTGGGACTGCAGTGTGACTCTAAAGCTGTCCACTGGGCCCTAACTGCCATGCCTCCATGCCTCACCAGTGGTCTCATGACTGTAACCCAAGGCCTCTGCATCCCTGACCCCTGACCTCCGTGTCTTATACCCTTATCCCCTGTGCCCTATGCCTTTACCCCAAACCCCTACATCTCTGCGTCCTTGACCTCTGACCTCCATGTCTTATATTGCTGACCTCTGTGCCCTGTACCCTCATCCCAGGCCCCCATGTCTCTAAACCCCTGATCCCTGCTCTATCTGGGTTCCTGCCCCCTCCCTATGGGGCATCTCTACACATATCCACTCTTGTGCCCCGCGGTTGGCTTTTGGGTCCCAGGCTCTGAACGGGGCTGGTCAGATCCCCAGGTCCTACCGCTGACCAACACATGAGAAACAGTCACACTGGGAAGGAGGAGGCCACTTACCTCTCCACCTGAATTCTAACTGCAGGTCCTCATTGCTCCAGCCCCACCCATTCTCCACCACCACCTCGATAATCCAAGGAATGTGTGAAACTCACTGGGTTGAGGACTAGAGTATTCTAAAATGCCCACACTAGAGTTTCCCCCAAATGTAGCCCAAAGGCTCTGATATGGGTACACATGGTTACTTCCAGAGACCTTTGAGGGTTTCATGACACACACATGCCCCATTAGAAGTTGGCCACATGAGGATTATTGGGCCCAAAAGGCCCCATGGCGTATGAAACATCGATGTTTCCTTGGACTTGTACCAAAACTAAGGGAAGGGGGACCCCTGCTCAGGGTCAGTCCTGGGGATTGGTGTGACCAGAAGCAGGACTCAGTCCAGGTGCTCATGGGTCCCCACAACTGAGAACCCCACTCTGTCTTTCCTCCTGCTCCCTTCTCTCTCTTCCCCTTTCCTCTCTTCCTTTTGGGGGTTCTCTAACTCCATGGAGGCTCAGGAGGAGCAGCAGCAGGCTTCAAGTACAAGAACATGAACTTGGGCCCCATCTCTCGATATCAGGGAGACTATGAAGTTCCTTCCCATCTCTGGACCCCATTCATTATTCCCTATCCCCCTGAAAACCTAGGGTGCTCGGAGCATACTGGGTGGTGGGCTGTCCTGGAAGACCCTTATTGTGAAGATCTGGGATTGCAGGATGGGGCAGAGAGAATAAGAGAGATGCTCGGCAGACCACTTCCTGTCTGGGCACAGAAGTGGTACCTGAAGAGGGCCCAAGGAGCAGGAGTCTTGGCAAACTGAGGCCGGGCCCCCAAGCACTTACCATGGGCGCTGGCTTCCCTCCTGACACGATGCAGACCAGCGTGAAGTTCTGGGCCTGGTACCGGCTGAAGGGGGCAGGTGAGTCGGCAGCCACGACTTCGATGGAGGTGGGAGGAGCTTCCGAAGGGAAGAACAGGAGGCTTTGACTCAGTTGGGGACTCAGAAAGAGATCTACCAGGCACTACACCAGGGGTTGCTGTGGTATTGACTACGGCAAACATAGTGTCTCTTGCTGGGGACACAGAGCAGGCTCCTGCTTCCTGGGACTTTTAGCCCAGTGGAAGAAATACAGAGCACTCAAGAGGTCATGAGGATTGAAATGGTAGGACGTATCCTAGAGACAGCATCCTAGCGCAAAGGGGGACCCTGTCCCAGTGAAGAGGTCCTGGGGAGTCAGTGCCAGAGAAGCCACACTGTGCTATGAGCCAAGGAAGCAGCAGGAGGACAGAAATAGCACGGGCAAAGGCCTAATGGATTGGAGTGGAGAGCCAGGTGAGCTGTGTGCTCAGGTTGCCCCAACAGCTAGGAAGCCAGACAGAACATAAGCAGGGCCGGTGAGTGGAAGCTGCTCACTGTCTGGGGCTGGAGCCAGCTCCAACCTGTGCAGAGGACTATGACATTCTCAGGAATTTGTGAACCAGCTGTTAAACTGCTACCAACTTGAAACAGGTCCCCGTGAATATCTTTACACCATGATATCAGCAACTGCTGCAGATCAAGGCCTCGATCCCTCCCTCCTCTGCTTCCAACCTTAGAAAGCTGTGTGACCAGCTCTCTCACCACAGACTAAGAGGTCTTTCCTTTCTCTCCTGAGAGTAGTAGGGAGCCACTGAAAGTTTGAGGTGAGAGCAGGGACACACTGGAACGACTTTATTTTGAAGAGATAGAGAGCACAGCATGGGTTTCGGCTGGACAGGACAGCGGCATAGACTCCATGGGCTGGGAATGAGCTAAGCAAGTGACTTAGAGTCACCCCGAGCTGGAACTCTCCCTTCCTGGAACCTGGCTTAGTGTGGCTAGCAGCCTCCTCACCTGCTCACCTTCTTCTCCTTGCCCACAGTTCAGTCACCACCATCCCCACGTCTTGGGGACGCCACCACACTGTGAGCCTCTGAGCGCTGCTTTGTTAAGTGGGAGCAGTGCTCAGCAGATGAGGCTGAGGCCGTGGGACAGAGCTTGAGCTAAGAGGAACTGCAGAGCTGCATGCTGGGAATTCAGCCTTAAGACGATACTTCGCAATGATTTCCTGACCTCCTTGGCATCTGCAGGAGGCACTGTCTTTGAACTCTGCCCAGGGCAGGCTGTCCACTCTTGCTTCCCTAGCCTTGGGCCTGTGGGCAATGGTTGGTGGGGAGGGGGCGGCGTACACCAAACAAGAGATGCTGGAGACCTTGCCTTCCTGCAGGGGCTTTTCACCCCAGTTGAGTTTAATTAAGTTCAGCGAGCATTTCCTGGTACCCGCCAGGTGTGGGGCTTGGTGCCAGGGGCCTGCTGCGGGTATCCAGCGAGGAGTGCTGAGGAGCCTGTCGGCTGGTGGGGGTGGTAAGCACGGGCTGCTCTGTTTTAGGGCCCAGTGAGATGGAGCCAGGTAGGAGCCATCATTTCATTCAGGCAGCCACACATGCTGGGGGCAAGAGCAGGGAAGCGAGCGGGAAGCTTGAGAGAACAATAGACAGAGAATTGTAATTAAGTGGAAGATGGCTCAAAGCAGATGGTAAGTGGGGTAGGAATTCGGAGAAAGGAAATGCACACCAGAACACTTCAATTACCCAGAAGTTGCAAACTCTGCAGTGTGACTTTTACAGAACAGCGCTGAAAACAAGCTCGAACAGCAAGAATCAGCGACAGCCCCGCTTCCGTGAGCTGACTCTTCAGCCTCACCATTGGCCTGGGAGGTGGGTGTGCTATTCCCATTCTACAGATGGGAAAACTGGAGATGTGTGAACAGACCCCAGCTCATGTAGTCAGCATGGGGTAGAGCTGAGAGCTGAATGGTGGCAACCTGGCCCTGGAGCTTACATTCTGTTTTTAGACAGGGTCTCGTTTATGCAGCCTTGGCTGACCTATGTAGAGCTCTCTATGTAGAGCAGGCTAGCCTTGAATTCTTAGTGATCTGCCTGCCCCTGCCTCTGTGTACTGAGATTAAAGGTGTGCACCATCAATGCCTAGCTTGGAGTCCAGATTCTCAGGCAACCAAGACATCTCAGCCTTCAAAGGGGCCGGTGTCTGTCAGTACCTTTTTGTCCAAGTGCAAACTTCAGCTGCTGAGAGTTCTCACTCCCTGACTTTACAACATCTCCAGAGGCCCAGTGGTCCAGTTTCCTTGGAAACTGTTTCTAGTTCTGCTGCCCCAAGGCTGAGGACCCTCCAGTCAGGGTTTGTCCTAAAACACTGCCCCCTGAGCTCATTGCCTGTGGTCCCCATCACCATTAGTGTCCCTCTGACATATCTCATCCCCACCTCTCTCTGCACCTCCATCCCGACCTCCATCAGTCATCATCTCCATCTTTGACCTCATTCCCATCATCAGCCCTCCGACCTCCACCACTATCACCACCTCCCACCCTCATTCTCTTCTTCACCTCCAAAATGTGCCAGTTAAAGTTCACCCTCCAGAATGCTACAGTACCAGAAAGGGAAGATGGATCCTCCAAAACCACCCTCCTCCTGTGTCACTGGACCAGTTAATTTTCTGTTGCTGAGGTAAAGCGCCATGACCAAGGCAACTGATAAAAGAAAGTATTAATTGAGCTTATGGTTCCAGAGAGTTGGAGTCCATGACCGTGGAGCAAAGGCATGGCGGCAGGAACAGCGGAGAGCTCACATCTCAAACTCCAAGCAGGAGGCAGAGAGCACACTGGGGATAGCAGGAGGCATTATAGACACCAAAGCCCACCCCCAGTGACACACCTCCTCCAACAAGGCCACACCTCCTAATCCTTCCTGAGCAGTTCCACTAACTGGGGACCTAGCATTCAAACATGGGTCTCTGGGGGCCAGTGTCATTCACACCACCACAGTCAACTTCACCGGGGTCACACTGAGGAGAACACGCCTGACGGGACTGCTCCAGCAGTGAGCGGGATGGTGACTACATGGTACCTGACATGCCCCCCAGTCAGCCAGTCGTGTTAATGAATGCTGTCGGCTCTGCTTCATTTTTTCCATGCTAGTGAAGGAATCTGGAGCCTCCTGAATGCTGGCCAACTGTTCTACCCTAGAACTGCACACCCATCCACGCATCTTTAAAAAGAAGGGAGGGAGCTTACGATGGACCATGGGCTCCAGACCGGAGCATTCAAGGTTCAAAGCCCAGCCACACTACCTGTCAGCTGTGTGGCCTTGGGCAGGTGACTTAAGCTCTCTCCGTGTGTCTGCTTACCTGCAAAATAGAATTAAAGTGGGCTTGTGGAGATTCAATAAATAGGACCTGCAATATATTTTGGAAGTGTGCCCAATAATAGTGATAGCTGCCCTTGTTGGTGGCCCTCCCTGCTAGTTTTCTTTGTTTTAGGTGACTTGCCAGGGACCAAGAGGATCAAATCTGGTCTCTGTTTGTATGTAGAGTGCTTGATGCTTGCACCCTTGACCACAGTAGGCACCCATACCCTATAGGTCTGAGCACCCCAATGATGCATGTTCAAGCTCACGTGTGCTGGAACTGTAAAGAGCACACCAAATTCCAAAGGCTTAATTTGTAAAAGAACATTGCAAGATGGTTGGAGAGAGGCACACACACTCATGCACACACACAGAGGCACACACACACATTCATGCACACACTCATACAAACATACTCATGCATATACACAGATACACACACAGTAGCACACAAATGCACACACACAGCAGCACACACACACTCATGCACACATATAGGGACTCACACACAGAGCCCTGCATCCGACCCATGCAGAGCCTGACCGGGAGCTGTGCTCCATCCCTCCCGGCGTTTCTGAACAGGTGTGAACAAATAGTCAAGCTTGTAAGACCGCAACAGTTGTATGGGTGATGACAAATAGGAGCTGCCAGCATCAGTGAGGACAGCCAGAGCTTCACACACTTGCCCACAGCATCTCCCAGGCACTGTGTCCTGGAAGAATGTCCTCTGTTATGCCCTCTGGCGCCCCTTGGAAGGCTGAGTGCAGTCAGAAAGCTGTTTCCACCTGGGGGTGCTGGCTGCATGCTGCTGCTCCACTCCATGCGTCCCTGTCACTGTGTCCTTTCTTGATCCTTTCCCTTCCCTTGACTAGGCCCAGCTCTCTCGTAGACAGACCCCTGCTTCCTAGGCTCATTGCCTGTGCCCTTTCAGCCATGGTCTCCCCAATATATTCCCACCCCAACCTCCGTCTGCACCTCTATCCCTGTCTCCATGCATCTTCGTCCTCACCTCCATCATCGCCTCCCTCTCTGCTTCCATCTGAATTTCCATCCACCTCCAGGCCCAGCCTTAGCCCTGCCTCTGCCTTCAGCTCTGTCTCCATCTGATCTCTGCCTCCACCCACACCTTTTCTTCCTTTTCCATTTCCACCTCCACCTCCATCCTCACTTGACCTCATGCCCTCCTCCACCCCCACCCCTCCCTTGATCCTCTTGCCTCTACCTCTTGAGTGCTGGGACTGGAAGTGAGCTAATGCCAGGTTTATACGGTGCTGGGGATCACACTAAGGACTCCACGCTAGGCAAGCACTCTATCAATTGAGCTACAGTCCTAAATCTCCATCACCACCCCCTTTTTTGAGACAGGGTGTCACTGTGCAGCTGGCCTGGAACAGTAAATGCAGACCAGGCTGGCCTTGAACTCACAGAAATCTCTCTGCCTCCTGAGTTCTGGGGTTAAAGGTGTGTGCCACCGCGCCCAGTTCCCATCTCTAGCGTTAGCTCAATTTCCACCTCTACCACTATCCCCATCTTCTCCCTCCTCCCTACTCCTGCCTCATTTCTACCCCACCCCATTCCAGACTCCAACCCCATCCCCACTTTCATTTTCTTCCCCAGTAGGTCTCCATCAAGGTCAAAACCAAGCAGCCTTTTGTGTGTCCTGGGCCTGAGAGCCAGTCTCCATTCATCCAAAGACAGCCAGCGGAGGGCACAGCCATAAAGTTCACGGGACCTTGTGGGTAAGAATAAAGTCAGTTCAATGACAGGTTCAGAGTGAGCAGTGTGCGGGGGGCCACCTGGCTGTGTTCAGCTGTACTCAGGCAATGAGGAATGGAGAAGAAGCTTCAATGGAGAGCCTGTTTCATTCTCCTTCCCACTCGTCTGCTGTCTCCACTGGACAGTGGTGTCCAGAGCTCCCAGCATCTCTCAGAGGTTCTGTCTGTGTATAATCAAGCATTTATGAGCACTGTTCTGAAACCCCCCAGAGCCCATGACCCCACCCCACAACCACCCAGCCAGTGGGCTTTCTGGCTTATTTCTCGCTTTGTCTTAAGAGGAGGGATCTGTTTCTGGAAGTTTCCTTGGCTAATTCTGTGTGCCGCTGTCAAGGCACAGCAGCTTCCAACCGGATACTGCCACACAGCCCAGCCAGCCTCCATCATCCCGTCCCACGGCCACTGAGGGAGGCAGGAGGTGAAGTTATTTTAGACTCAGCAATTCATATTGATGGAGTATGGTGATGCTCGGTGATCCATTTTATGAAATTAATCCTGAAATATGACCTGTCTGTATCTTGCAAGCGGAAGTTTGTTTCGGGCTCTGTAACTCACTTCTGAGCTAGTGCAGCCACTTGCTCAGCTCTGTAAATTATCTCTCGGTCTTGGCAAAGGGACCCGGTATAGAAACACCGGCAACATGGGCAGGGAATCTTCCCTAGGTGTGTCCACCTGTGCTCCCACCCTGCCAGGTCACCCTTCCCATCCCGAGGAACCCACTTTAACAAAGGCAGAGCAGAGCTCCATCCCCAGATGAGGTGACAATATCATCAGAGCTTTGAACCAATCTGGTGCCACCCTCTCCAGCATCAGCCTTCCTGTTTGTGAAATGGGTTGAATCTGACACATCTGCCAACGGGCTCACAGGTATTTTGAGGGAAGCAGAGGAAAAATTGGCATTCTCTTATGAGAATGTGGAATGCTGAGCTGGCAGAAGGATTGTGTTAATTCTCTTCTATTGTTACAGTCCTTCCTCTCGCCTCTCAGGAACACTATTGTCTTCAGGGAGCGACCCTCCACCTGCCCTGCAGGTACCACTCTGTGAAGGTGCTGAGCCTGCTCCAGTCCTGAGAATCATTTATCACAGGGAGGGCATCAGTTAGATTTGGGGGAGGGGCAGGGAGAAGGAATGGACAAGTTCAAAATTATATTATTTGCAAAAAATCCATTCTTCCTCTCAGCGTGCCCGCTCTATCGACTGCCTTCCTTTTCAATCAGCGCCTAGCCATTATGCTGTATTTCAAACACCAGAAAACTAGCCTCTAATATAAGTGTCCATGAATATAAATGTCCCATGTGGTCCACTTTCATTTCTTTCTTTGATTTCTTGATCTTGTGTCTCTGTTCCTTTCCCATTCTCCCCAGAGTCATTTTTTTTTTGCTTCAAGATGTCACTCAGCACAGCACCTCCTCCAGGAAGCCCTCCCAGCTGCAGCTTCTAGAGCAGCCCAGCACAGCCTCCCTGCCTCACTCACCCTGGGCCTGGATGCTTTCTTGCCCCACTTGACTCCGCCTCATCTCTCAAGGCTGGCCTCAGGTGTGGCCTCCTCGGACAGCCCTCTAAACCTGGCAGGGCCTTTTCTCTGGGTGCCCAGAGCTGGTCACCCTCAGGCTACTTGCCACTCTGACCAGGGTCTGCCTCTGTCTCTCAGCTGGGCTGTGCTTTCCGGGGGCTGGGACTTTGTCCCCTCTATCCCAGTCTTAAACCTTAGGCAGTCTGCCACACAGAAGCTCAAATTCCATTCCTGCTTGGGCCTCTCACTTCTGTGAGCAGAGGACACCAGCCAGGCTGTGACAGGGATCCCAGAAGACCCTGAGAGTGCTCTGGGCTGGCCTGGCTTCATCTCCAGCCTTCTCCATCAGGTATCCACTCTGCCGCCATGCTCCAAACACACTGAGCTTCCTCTGTCCCTTTTTCCCATCCCTTCCTTCCTTCCTTCCCCAACACTCTAAGAGAAGGACTCTTGTCTCCTCCCAACACACAGGATCACTCAAGATATGTTTGTACCATGGGTGAGTGGGACAGGGACCCAGGTGCCGCAGCCTCCGGTCCCTGCCCCATTTAAAAGGGTGGGAATCTCCCCGCCACACTCTTTCCCAGTGATGGTTCCCAGTAGATGTGGATCCTGCCAATGAAGAGAAAGGAGAGGGAGGGAAGGACTCAAGTCTGCGGTTTAGGGGAAAATTAAATATCGAGCTGAATAGTCACAGTCCCATGCAGGAGCAAACCCAGGACAAGTCCCCACACAGAACCATGATCCATGACACGAGAGAGACTTAGTAGCTGTGCCTACTTGGGTCACAGATGCAGAGCTGAGTCGTGCCCCCACCATGAACTTGAGCTTAGCTGTGGGATCCCTGGACTGAGACAATGGCCAGATGAGGGGGTCCGTGTCCCAGGTCATTGTCAGCATAGACACCCGCTGTCCCAGGGTCCTTCCCACCCCGAGTTGGGGACCTCTCTGGGCTCAGCAGGAGCCCAATCATGTCAAGTTATCATCTGCTCTCCTGAGCCTGCTCTGTGGAGAGCTGCTGGCAGTGCCCACTCACCAGCTTGCCCCTCCCTGCCAGCTGTGACAGGTGATAAACAGCTGAGCTGGAAGCTTTGGCTGAGTGCTCTGGAGGGCAGGGGCTACCTCAGGGGAATAGTGAGTGAGCAAAGTACACGCTAGTGAGACCAGTGCGGGAGGGAGGGGAAGAGACCCTGTCCACACTTCAAGGGGAGTGGCGCTTCCTGTTGGGTCTGGACTGTCACTCCACTCTTTTGACTGTGTGTGTGTGTGTGTGTGTGTGTGTGTGTGTGTGTGTGTGTGTTCAGGCACTTGTGCCATGGCATGCACAAGGATGATAATTTGTGGGAGTTGATTCTCTTCTTCTACCTTGTGAGTCTTGGGGATCAAACTCAGGCCACCAGGCTTGGCAGCAAGCACCTTTATCTGCTAATCCATCTCACTGGCCCTCCAGTGCTGTTTCTAGACTATGCCTTGAACCCACTAGTTCTCAAAATATGTTCCCTGGACCATCAGTGTCAGCATTCTCTGGGAGTCCGTCACCACTGCAAGTCCTTGGACCCCTTCCATACCCAGACACTGGACTTTCAGTTGTGCCAACTGCTGCCTTGACCCGGGCAAGCTTCAGTGGGTTCACCCCCAAACTGCCCTGTGAACAGAGGGCTTGGTACATAATAGACTCTCAGTAGACAGTAGTAGAGGTTACGAAGAGCAGGCTTGAGGGGGTTGGAGATGCCAGCCTGGTTCTCCAAGCATCTACACACAGGGCTGGGGCGTCCCTAACCCTCTGCACTGACTGGGTCCAGGACTTCACACTCCAAAGCCCTGCCTCCCACAACTGGGGATCTTTTCTAGCATGCCTGGATTGGCTGCTTGTCAATAACCCAGGTTTGTAGATTGGCCCTTAAAGCTGCCAGTCCTGTGTGGTAGACCATGGTCCTGGGATTCTTTGGCCTGAGCCTCGGGTGACTCTCTCCTGTGAGTCTGAGCTGTCCCACACTGCTGTTGTGCTTTATAGAGAGAATGTGCCAAAGACCTTCCATAGATGCAGAGATGAAGTCTGTGGGGTATGCTACAGATTTGTTTCATAACAGCAGGGCTGGTCGATATGGGGGACATTTTCAGTGTACCCCACAGGTGCATATCGCATGCTTGGGCAGTTTCACCCTGGGTATCAGTGTACTCAAAGCCTCTGGAAGGCTATGGAACCCTAGGAGGTGCTGCAAGCGCAGAAACATCCTGAAGAGTCTCCTCCTAGCCCATAGGTAGGCTGAGCTGCTGGGCTCTAGGAAGCCCTCTCAGGAATACCACTGTACCATTAGCTGAGCCATGTCCCTCCAAGCACACACGGAGCCTCTATGTTGGTGGCTGGGAACAGGACTCACCCCTGCCTAGATGCACAGGGCTCGGGACCCCCAGCTGGGAGGCTGCAGTCTTGGCTAGGAGAGCTGTGTGTCTAGGTAGCTGGTAGGACAAGGGTAATACGGGCATTGTCTCTGGGAGCAACTTGAGGGGTGTGAGATGGAGGCGCGTGGTCCCTGGCTGAGGGCTCCAGCTAGAAGAGCAATGCAGTCAGTAGAGTCCATGCTCAGTGGAATTTTGAGTTCTGGTCTTGCCAAGGCTAAGAGTCTTCAGGGTGTCTCTCCCCACTGGGCCACTCTCACGAGGGAAAGAATGGGCATTCCAGTGTGTAGTCACTCAGTGGGCACACATGGAATCTGGCCACTCTTGCTTTTTATTTATTGTTGCCTTGGGAACAAAGGCACCAGTAGGAAGTCAAGGAGCTGAAGTCTGTGGAGGCTTTGACTCTGATCTCTAGATGATTTCCCCTTCCCTGTCTTCAGTTTCCCCATTTAACCAGTGCCACAGCAGACAATGGCCGAGCGGTCATCCGCACACCCACCTTCCATACCAGTCAGGGAGCCCCTTGGCTGTCCACCAGTTCAGCCCTCTGGACATCCCCAGCCTCCTGGAAGGCATCATGTTGGGTCAGCCTGCTCTTGACCCCATATCTGCACCCCATACCCCAGCTCAAAGGCTTCCTTCCAGGGCGGGGCGGATTTTCCAGGAGGCATTGACTCCATTGCCTTTCTCATCCTGTGAGCATTTTAGGATCGATTTTTAAGTCAGAGGCAAATAATTCATCTGTTTGGCTTGCTGTTCATAACATGGTTTTCAGGAGGAGCTGCAGGGAGGGTTTCCGATGGAAAGGAGCTCCCACATTTCCTCCCTGATAGTTCATACTAAAGCTCAGTGGTTAAAGTGGTTGCCACACAGCATGAGGACACTAGCTGGAGTCGCCAGAATCTGTGGAATTACCTTGTGGGTGTGGTGGTTTGCCTGTAATTCCAGCCTCAGAAGGCAGAGACAGAGGATCCCCAAAGCAAGCTGCTGGCGAGACTTGCTGTATCAGTGAGCTCTGGGTTTGATTGAGAGATCCTGCCTCGATGAATGAGGTAGAAGAGCATTTGAAGATGACTCCTGACATCAGTAGTGGGCCTCCACGTGCACATGTACACATATGTGTGCCCACATCCGTGCAAATATGCACACACATGTGCATCACACACACACACACACACACACACACACACACACACACACACACAC
>CABHPR010145658.1:16928-34057 GCA_902168415.1 Peromyscus melanophrys
ACACACACACACACACACACACACACACACACACACACACACACACAGTGGGAAAAGAACCATGAATACACAGGTACCCGTCACTCAGCTTCAACCTTGAACATTTCCACCTGCTTCCGTTACTGGCTCTCTCTTAGATCCATGGACGAGCCAAGTGAAACTTTCTTCTAGAAGGTGTCCAATTGCAGATGAGGAGGAGGGGCTTGGCTGGAGCCCCAGAGGTTCAGGGTCTGGATCCCCTCCTCATAGCCTTTCCGATTCTTCTAATCCTTTCAAACAGTGCCGCTCCTAAATGACTAAGAATTTAAATTTATGAGCCTATGGGAGCCATTCTTATTCAAACCGCCACAAGCAGGGAACACCCCTGTGTGCTAGAGCATGGGAGGGAGCCTGCTCAGTGCTCAGAGCATGCTCATCCCTCAGCCACTTGATTCACCTCTGACCTAGGAATCTGGCGACTCAAGTCACATTTTGACTCAGACATTCAGTGGTTAGGTGATATCAGCTGGTCACTGATTCTTGCTGAGCCTCAGTTTGCTTATCCGCAGAATGGAACCATCGTAGTATGTGCTTTACAGGGTTCTGCTGAGCACTATGTAAAGTACTGAGACCCTTGCCTGTCACCTCTTGAGTGCATGGCTAGTATTGTTGCCACCTCTGATTGCCCCACCCCATGTTCCAGCATAAAGGGGTGTTCCCTGCTTGTGGTGACTTGAGTAAAAGTAACCCTTATAAGCTCACATATTTGAGTCCTTAGTCACCAGGAAGTGGGACTATCTGAAAAGATTAGAATTAGGAAGTGTGGCCTTGTTGGAAGAAGTGTGTCACTGGGCATGAGCTTTGGGGTTTCGAATGACCATGCCAGGCCCGGAGTCTCTCTCTCCTTCTGCCCACAGATCATAATGTAGCTCTCAGCTTCTGCTCCAGTGTCTGCCTGCATGGCGCCACGCTCCCCAGGATGATGAGGACTAAAGTTCTGAAACTGTAAGCAAGCCCAATTAAGAGCTGCCACGGGCATGGTGTCTTCCCGGCAAAAGAACGATGCCTAAGACGCTGCTTGAAAGATGTACACTACCCTTCTCTTCCTGCATCTGGCCCCATAGAATGCTTCTACCAGCTAGGGCTAGCACCTCCAGGAAGAGACTCCTGCCTGGGATGCCCACATCCCTCAGCTTGCACCCTTGTCTTCCCCCATTCCCAGTCTTCCAGGAACCTGTGTTCCTGCCTGGCTCCCTACCAGTCATGGACTCCCTGAGGAAGGAACTAGGCCTTCCAGCCCTGTGTCAGTCCTGGAGCTCGGAGGTCAGGCCCTTGGTACACACATCAGCCCTTGGAATTTTTGGGCCTCAGTTTCCTTTTCTGTGAAATGGGAATAATCCTACTTGTCTCCTACTTGTCTCTTATGAGAGCATCCCTGAAGAACTCTGCCCAACGCCTGGCTCATCATGAGCCTCAGTCAGCCAAAGCTTTAATGACTGAGAGTGTATGAAGGAACCGTGCCTCCTTCTATACAGACGGGGAAACCAAGTCTAGGAATCCACTGTGGCCAGATCAACATTCAGGACTATAAGTCCCAGGACAGAGCCCACTTGCAATGTGATCTTGGTCTCAGCTTCCCCTTCAATACATACACAGTGCCAGGAGTGTGTTTCCCCAGCCCACCTCCCTTCAGGGCTGCAGTTGGCTCCCACACTGCCAGCCTCCCACTGCTCTGACTCCAGGTTCTTTTGCTCCTCAGATGGTTATGGGAAAAGAGAACCTCAGCCTTCTGCTCTCTTTACAATCCCGGGCCTGAGGCACTGCAGCTCCAATATCACATATCACTGGTAATTAAGGGTCCTGTCCCAGGGAGGGGAGTTTACCTTCTGCCAGAGACACTAAATCCTGCTCCCGGTGGTGTGGGGAATAAAGCATTGCGCTGACCTAACACTTGTCAGGGTTTAATGGTGCTCCTGCAGACATGCTCAGATGGGGACCCGGAGGCCAAATGGAGTGGATGCGCATCTACAAATAGACAGGCACTATGGGTGGCAAGATGCGGAAGGTCCAGAAGGTGGGGGAGACTTGGATGCTGCAGCCACTTGTCTGGAGAGCTCACGGGAGATGAGCTTCTCTTTTGTTTGGCTCTGGAAGGCAAGATGGGCGTCTCAGTGAGAGGCCACACAGAAGCTTCTGGAACGAGGCTATTGGGCTTACAAGCCACTGACTCACTATGTGGCCTTGGTCATGATCATCTTTCTGGACCTCAGCTTCCTCACTGACTAAAGTGCGGGAGGCCTGTGTATGTCCCGAGGGTTGTGAATCTCTACATTTAAAGGGCTTGGGGAAAAGTCTGCCACTGACAACCACACTTACTTGGCTGCTCTCTATTGACCCAATCTCTTCCCGAAGTGGTCCTCCATAGGGAGACTAGGACTCTTCCCTTCAATGTAGCAGGCTCATAGGGGGTGTGATAGTTTGAATGTAATTGGCCCCCATAAACTCATAGGGAGTGGCACTATTATGAGGTGCAGCTCTGTTGGAGTAGATATGGCCTTGTTGGAGGAAGTATGTCACTGTAAGGGTGGGCTTTGAGGTCTTCTACACTCAAGATATGCCCAGTATCTCAGTTCACTTCCTATTACCTGCATATCAAGATGTAGAATTCTCAGCTCCTTCTCCAACACTATGTCTGCCTGCATGCCACCGTGTCCCACCATGATGATAATGGACTGAACCTTTGAACTGTAAGCTGCCCCAATTAAATGTTTTCCTTTATAAGAGTTGCCATGGTCATGGTGTCTCTTGACACCATGGAAACCCTAACTAAGATAGGGGGTGCTTGCAAAGGTAGTTTGAATTAGAAGGAGAGCTTGTGAGATGAGTGGACACATGTCCTGTTCTCTTCCCCTTGGGCACTGAGTTCCCTGGGGAGGGGAGGGTGGCCACGGGCTCTGTGGTTCTGGGGAGCTTACCCTCACATTTGACCAAGCTGTCTGCTCTCCCACTCACAATCATGAAGACAGTTAATATAAACCACACCCAGTATGGACTTCGGTAGCCATGTCTCCATCTACAGTTCAAGCCTAAAGTGGAGAAGGAACAGCATCAGAGGGTGATGGGTGCCAGCTCAGTATTCCGAACTGACTCAGTTTCCTCTGGATCTGTTGATGCCCAGGCTGCTGGAGTACCAGCTGACAGTGTGCCTGGACGTTGACTCAGTTTCCTCTGGACCCCCACCTGTTGATGCCCAGTCTGCCGGAGTACCAGCTGACAGTGTGTCTGGGCATCTTATGCTGTCCATGTTGAGAAAAGGCTCGGTGTCTGGTGGGGATGATTTTTCATCCAGTGGCCATATGGCTGTCCTGCTGCCCCTGGCTGAATATCTATTGTCCCACTTCCCTTGAAAGGGACTCAAGAGGATGAGCTGGATGGCTGATTGAATGAATGTGCTGGGTCTGTGTGAGGTGCACAGTAGGCTGCTGTCAAGGGCACCCCAACTTGGCAGAGCTATGTTCAAAGAGGGTGGATAGGGATCTGAGGATCCTGTGCAGGAGGCAGGCAGCGGGCAGCAGGCTCAGACCTTGGGGGCTGAAGCTGGGAAGTGACTGTCCTTGCTAGATGACTCGGCTCATTCTGGAATGCTCCTCTGAGCTCAGACCCATCTGTCTGCCTATTCCACACTGGTGCTCAGCTGGGGGCTTTGGCAACCAAGAGGCCTGTGGGCGGGCATGTGGGTGGAGGGGACATCAGTTCTTCTCCAGACCCCCAGCTGGTTCCAGGCACTCAAGACAGCAGTGTCATGCTCCAGACATGCTTGTATCCATCTTGGAGGTCCTTGGCCTATCATGCCTGAGTACTCTGGACTGCATCCCTTGCTCTGGACCCTCAGGGCAGCTCAGCTGAGTCACTATCTTAGGCCCTGCACTGGCCATCTTGGAAAATCTACCTGATAACAGAAAGTAGGCCTGGGGAGGTGCCTGAGGCTTTGGTCTCCATTCCATATCCCTGAAGCTGGGGGCACTGACTGAGGTCTCACAGTTCTCAGATGAACATCTCAATCCTGTGCCAAGTCTTGCTAGACATCCACGCTGATCCTCTCTCTCCAGTTGGTCCCCATGCCTGAGAGCTGCTGTGCAGATTGGTCCCTCATGCCCAGATGCTATGTGTACTGATCAGTCCTGGGGCTGGCTTGTGTAGTCTCAGCCTTTCTATGACTCCTCTGCACCATCACAATGGCAGTATGTGGTATGTGAGCAGAGCACTTCCTGTACGAGCACGCTGAGTGCTTCCTGTCCACTCATAGGTACCATGTTGTCTGTGCCTTGTAGCAGGCCCATGGGAGGAGACCCATTTCCAGGGAAGAAGACCCCCCCAGAGAGGAAGAGTCAGGGAGGCTGGAAGGGGTGGGTCTGGGCAGGGTGCTGGCTCCATGTGCTTCTATCTCTTGGCAGTCAACATAGTTTAACACCCTGGGAGGGGACAGAGTTGCCACCATCCTGCTGAGACATCTGCCCCTGGCTGTTATCATTTCACGCAGCTGTCACCTGGGCCTGGCCCCTGCTGAAGCTGATGCTGACAGGGGAGCATGCTGGCCAAAGAGTGGGGAAGGAGAAACCCCTTCAGTGTGAGCCTGGGCCGCAGGGCTCTGTTTATTTGACATCTCCCAACGGGGGAGATGCTGTTGCAACCCCCAGTTAGCAGAAAGGAAGACTGAGGCCCAGGGAACTGAAGTGATATTCCAGGTCATGCTCCTCATACTCCACAGTGGGCTGAACTGGGGCTCGGTGGTGAGGCAGGAGAGTAGAAAATAGCAAAGGAGGACATTCCAGAGATTAGCATAGCAAAGGCGGCAGAGAAAAGACTCAACCCTGCCTGTACTGGGGCCACGTTCAGCCAAGGGCGCATGCTCAGAAGGCCTGTGTTTGTAAGAACCTGGGAGAAGTGAGTACTGTGTTAATGACCCATCAAAGTCACTGAGGACCTTATCTCGCCCCTTTCTTGCTCTCTTGGAGCCAGGCCACAGGTGTGGTACGACACATCCACCAACCCCTTTGTGTCACCCCCGTAATGAACCCTTTTCTGTCTATACAGTTCTCCTTAAGACAAGAACTCAGTTTCTGCCCTCCAGACTCAGCCCTCATCCACATGCCTTCACAGGGAGCCCTGGCTTCCACACTAGCAGGTTCAGTGGTCCTCAACCTTCCTAATGCTGTGATGCTCTAATACAGTTCCTCATGTAGTGGTGACCCCCAACCCCACCATAAAAATTATTTCATTGCTACTTCATAACTGTTTGGTTTTTCCCCTTTGTGAAACAGGAAAACAAACAACAGGCCTCACTTATAGAGCTGATACCCAAGATCCCGTGGGTGCTGAGCCATGCCTGGTGGCTGATAAACACTCAGTAAACAGCGTCAGGGGTGGGTAGAAAATGTATACCCAAACACAAAGCCCTTGGCACCTCTTATCATAAGTGTGTCAGCCCCCTACTCATGGTGGGCCTAGTCTAGCTGAAGGCAGTGACTACCCAGACACCTTCTGTAGTTTGGGGAACATGAAACATTGGTTTGTCCCTAACCCAGAGTAGTCGGAAGGGGGATAGTGGGACAGGAGAGAGGTCACAGGTCTGGCCTCATCGGGGCTTCTGGTCGGCCCAAGACTCTGGGGGCTTCTGAAGGAGGAGAGAGGAGTTGGGGTTCACAGCCTGGCTTCCCACTGCCTCTTGGTTCTGAGTTCTCCCCAGTTTTCTGTGGCTCTGGCCTGGATCTTAATCTGTCACATTCTCCTCCTCTGTGGAGCACTCAGCCTTGGCTCCTTGGGTCTGTACTTTAGAGGTTGCTTAGGGCTGGTTACTATAATTAGTGTGTGCCCAGCGGGTGGCTCATCCCCTCAGGCTTCCAGACAGGGGCTGGAGTCCATCATTTTCCTCTCAGCAGGCATCCTGGGATGTATGGTCCTGCAGCTGTGAGCCCTGCCTCTCAGCAGCCCCTGCCAGGAACCTCGGAGCAGTACAGTGTTCCCGCCCACTGGTGGACGGTGCCCCCTGGACTCCTAACTCCCTCTCCCCCACCCCATCAGGCTCATGTATTTGAATGCTAGGTTCCCAGTTGGTGGAACTGTTTGGGAAGGATTGGGAGGTGTGGTTTTGTTAGAGGTGATGTGTCTGCCTTTGAGGTTTCAAAAGACTCAGCATCATCCCATGTGTCTCTTTCTCTCTGCCTCAAGGTTGTATCTCAAGATATGAGCTTCCAGTGACTGCCTCAATGCCATGTCTGCCTGTAGTCCCCAACCATGATGGTCATGGACTCACTCTCTGGAACTGTAAGCCCAATTAACTCCTTCCTCTGTCAGTTGCCTGGGTCATGATGTTTTGTCACAGCAATAGAATAATAACCAAGACAAGAGCGAGTTCTACAGACAGCATTGTGCTCTTGACAACTCTAAATAACTCATCTTGGGAATCTGCCTTTCTCAAGAAAGGCACTCTGGGCTGGATTCGACAAAGAGCCTGTGCTCTGGCCAGACCTCAGGGAGGCAGGTTGGCTTCCAGCAATCCTGAGGAACTCCTGGGTCCTTTCCTCTGGAAGCCTCCATCTACCCAGGGCAAGCTTCTTTCTATGGGGAACCTGGATGAACTGGTCACTGGGGAGCATCCCGTGAACACAGTGCCCAAAGTCACATGGTTGCTGAGCCAATCACACGTGTGCATAAGGACCAACACAGAACTGTGAGGCAGAATGGAGAGCCCCAGGAGCTGGGTGCGCGGTGGGAGGGGGGCGGGGGCTGATGGTTCAACAGTTAAGAGCTTCCTTACTGCTCTTAGGACCTACCTACATTTAATGAAGTTCCCAATGCCCGCATCAAGTGGCTCCCAACTGCCTATAACTGCAGCTCTTGGGGGCTCAGGTGCCCTCTGGACTCGGTGGATACCTGAGTGCAGGTGGTACACATCAACTCGTACAGGGAGCACACAGAAATTAATTAAATAAGCAAACTTAAAAAAGAGCCAAGCGTGTGAGAAACATTTTATTTTTTCTGTCAGAAGTGGCTTGCCCACCAAGAGACAATATTCCATAAACCTCCTGCATTTTGCCCAAGGCCTGGACATTTCTGAGACTCGATCGACCCTGTCACTCCCTTCCTCTTCTTGTGTCAGATGGTGAGTGAGGTACAGTCCTCACCAGTGGGGTGAAACACAGTCACCACCTGGGTAAGAATCAGAACCAAGACAACTTCCCGCCCCAGAGTGTGCTTGCTAGCCGGGCTGGGAGAATTCAATGGGATGGATAGTGTACCACAGGAATTTTCTGGGAAATCTGGACCCCTCCCTCTCGCCATCAATAAAATAACTCAATATGCACTGTCTGCCCATGAAAGAGCTAAAGTCATAAAAACTCTTCTTGGAAGAAAACTATGTGGTAAATTGTGCCTGGTGTTAGTGAATGGCTCCCTGACTGAGGCACTAACAACATGGCAATAAAAGAAAAGTGGATCAAATAGAATGCCGGTGTCAAAGCCTTTTGTTCTCCAGAGGTCACCCTCCTGAAAGTAAAACTACAGAATGGGAGAGGATATGCAGATCGGGGAGCCGATGAGGGACGGCTAAGGAGATCAAGGACCCTTACAGCTAAACAAAGCAGGAGCAAACGTGTGCATTCGCCGGTCCTAGGGGAGATACTGACATGGCCAAGAGCCTCCTGCAGGGGGCGCAGTTTAAACCAACAAAGAGATGCCACCTCCCCCGACCTGGACGGATGGCTGGACCAAAAAGTAATAGGTGTTGGCCAGAACTTGGAGGAGCTGGGTCCTTCATACACCGCTGGGAAACATAAAATGGGCGTGTTGGAGTCTCACAAAATCCCAGTGCTTGGGAGGCTGAGGCAGGAGGATTGCTGTGAGTTAAGGGTAGCCTGGGTTACAGAGTGAGACCCTGTCTCAAAGACACTAACCCAAATGAAACAATAACAAAAAAACTCCACCCAAATCCCCCCAAAACCTACAGCAACCGTGAAAGCTTTCTGCCATCCCCTTAAGAGACTGAGTCCATTCACTCAGCAATTTACTTCCAGAGAAGGCAGAAACTACGGTCATACAAGAACTCGGTCACAAGTACACAGTGATTCAAGAGCACCACAAGGTGGGAACAACCCAGCGCCCTCCACAGACAAAAGATCCACGAATAAGGGAAATCCATAAAGTGGGATACTGCTTAATACTAAAATATGATGAAGTGTTGACACCTGGTATATCACATATGAACTGTGAGAATATTAATGAAAGAAGCCAGTCACAAAAAATTCATGTATTTTATATGATTTCGGCTGTTTGAAATACCTAGAGTAAGGAAAGTTGGGGGACATAGAATGTGGCCATGGCCACAAGGCTTCTTTGGGGAGTGATGGAAACATTCTAGAATTGACTATGGTGGTGGCTGCAGAGCCCTGGATGCAAATGGGAACTCTTAAATGAACGGCGATGTGTGAGTCATCATTCGATACAACCATCGCAAGAGACAGTAAAGTGGGTGTGGGTGGGAGCGAGCACCAGCCACAAGAAAAGCTGTGCAGAACACTCTGGAAGACAAACACACCAGGTGCCACACACAAGCACCGCTCTTGGGTGCTCCAGGATTGGAAAGCATTG
This sequence comes from Peromyscus melanophrys, assembly GCA_902168415.1. Lineage (NCBI taxonomy): Eukaryota > Metazoa > Chordata > Mammalia > Rodentia > Cricetidae > Peromyscus > Peromyscus melanophrys. The sequence goes on from CABHPR010145658.1 coordinate 25,554, forward strand.
CACTTTGACCTGGGGGTCAAAGGGTCACTACATCTGCCATCCTCATTGGAGAACTCTGAAGAGAGGGGATCCCTGAGAGCATGGCTCACTGTCGCTCGAGACAGAGTCTCACATAGCCCAGGCTGGCCTCAAACCCATATATAGCAAAGGATGACCTTGAAATCCTCAGGCTCCTGAATGCTGGATTATAAAAGGGCACTGCCATGTCCAGCTTTGTGTAGTGCTGGGCATGGAACCCAGTGCTTCATCCTTGTTTGGTGAACACTCTGGGCCTGTTTGTCTGGGTTCCCACTGCTTGGTGGTAAGCTGCCTTCAGAGCGGGTGGTGTGGCGGTTTGTGTGGGAGTGCCCTCCACAGGCTCACAGATTTGAACGCTTGGTCACCAGGGAGTAACACTATTTGAAAGGATTAGGAGGTGTGGCCTTGTTGGAGGGAGTGTGTCCCTAGGGGTGGACAAGCCCAAGCCAGGCCCAGTGGCTCTCTCTTCCTGCTGCCTCTGGATCTAGATGTAGAACTCTCAATTACTTCTCCAACACCATGTCTGCCTGCATGCGTCCATGCTTCCCTGCCGTGCTGACAATGGACTAAAGCTCTGAACTGTACCAGCCCCAGTTAAATGCTTCCCTTTATAAGAGTTGCTGTGGTCATGGTGTCTCTCCCCAGTAATAGAACATCAACTAAGACAGGTGGTCAGTTACGGCATAGGCTAAGTCTTTGCCTCCCACACCTCACACTCCATTTTCTGGCTAGGGAACCCAGCAAGCAACAGCACCTTTCTGTTTCCCTCTGTCGAAGGGAAAGTGGCAGGATTGCCTCTTTGAGTGCTCGAGTGTTCTTAAGAGAATGCACGAACAGCTGAACTTGGTGTGTTAGGGCTTGCACAATGATGGGTGACCATGTCATTGGGAACACAGAGCAGTAGCTTCCCAATCCCAGCCTCCTCCCTCCTGGCTCCGTTACTGGCTTGAAATTGTTTCTTCAAACACATGGTGAAGTCCTAAGCCCTGGTCCCTGAGAGTGTGACCTTCTTGGTGTAATTAGGTTGAGATGAGGCTATTCCAGACCAGGGTGGGTCTTAATCTAGTGACCAGTGTCCTCAGAAGAAGAAAGTGTGGGCCTGGAGATGTGGCCCTGTAAGTAGAGTGCTTACCTAGCAGGCAGAAAGCTTGGGGTTAGATCCCCAGCATGTAGTGGCACATGTCTGTAAACCCTGCAATCTGGGGGTAGACAGGGATATCAGAAGTTCAAGGCCATCCTTGGTTCCAAGTCAGCCCAAGCTACGTGAGATCCAGTCTTAAAATAAAATATAATAAAATCAGAAAGAAAGAAAAGTAGGCAGGGGCGGCACAACCTTGTGGAAAGAAACACCACATGATGCAGAGACGGATTCGCATGAAGAAGGACTGGGTCACGGAACAGAGAGGTGAAGGCTGTGACGGTCACCAGTAGCCAGTCACTGTGGCCACAGTCTACCAGTTCACAGTCACAAGCTCCAGGCAGGCCTGGGAAATGAACACACTTTTGAAGGTTCATGTGGGGACCTCAAGCTGTGTCGTCCCTGTTGGAAGGCAGGTCACCGGGGTGAGGACTCTGCCTTACTCTCCACTGGACTCTTGGCCTGGAGCAGGCTTGGGGCTGGGGGCTGCTGAGTAAGGAGCTCCTGAGCAGCCGTTGTACCCTCTCCAAATGCCACCTTCTCCAAGGGACCCTGCTCAAATGACACCATCTCTCTCTCTCTGCTGGTCTCTGACCGCTTTGCCACTTTTAGAAACACTGTGTGACAGGCTCAGAGCCCACTTTATGGTCTGCACACCTGAAGTACTGTTCCAGTGCATGTGACAGTACCCAGAATGTGTCACAAACATGTCCAATCATGTTGTCATTCAATACGTTGTCTTCTACAAACTGCAAAATATATCTCATAAGGTTTCAAGTAAGTTCCAGATTTTGTTGGGCCACTTCCATAACTCTCCAGGGCCACACACCCTGCTTGTGGGCTGAGAGTGGGACATGCTAGCTAGCTGCTCAATAAACACTTGCCAGGGGAAGACTGGATGAGAGAGTGACCCCAGGTAGACATGCGAGCCACTTTCTAATCTATTTGGACAAAAAAAGACATTCTGGGCTCAGCTGCTGGAGTGCTTACGCACAATGCATGAAGCCCTGGGTTCCACCCCCAGCACCTCATGGCGCATGCCTGTAATCCCAGCCCTTGGGAGATGGAGGCAGGAAGGTTAGAAGTTCACGAGGCTGGAGAGATGGCTCAGGGGTTAAGAGAACTGGCTGCTCTTGCAGAGGACCTAGGTTCAATTCTCAGCTAGGACTGAGAATTGCTAGCAACCACCTGTAACTCCAGTTCTAGGGGGTCTGACACCCTCTCCTGGCTTCTGAAGACACTCCATGCACATGATGCACAGACACACAAGCAGGCAGAACACACATATGCATAAAATGAAAATGAATAAGTTTTTAAAAGAGAAGTTCAAGGTCATTGCTGGTTACACGTCGAGTTTGAGACCAGCCTGGGCTACATGAGACCCTGTCTTTAAAATAAGACGTTATGTATTATTAACTATTAATTTTTTTTTTACTGGCAAAGAATTTGAATGGCATGGGCCACCCACGTCAAAAGCAGACACTAACTTAACTGGAGTTTGTCACCTGGTCTGTCAGACTCCAGGTCCAGCACTCTGTTAGAGGGGTTAAGCAGAAAGGGTTGTTCTGGGCAGTGGATGGGGATGAAGGATGGGGATGGAGGCAGTGTGGATGTTTCCTCTCCCTTCCCCAGACCCCTGTCTCCTCACCTGGGTACCACAACCCCACCTGACTGTAGGAGAGTCCAGTGCCAGATGCTCCAGCCTGGGCTGTGAGTGAGGTCTCTGTCCTGCACCCCAGGATGGTGAGGATTGGGGTTACAGACAACCTATAATAAAGGTAGGGGTGTTCCCTTGGGAGTCTGCATGGTGTTAGGGCTGCTAGCTGTGAACAAAGCAGGCCGGATAGGACCTCCTAGCCCCTGTCACTCACATGGCAGGTCTCTTAATGCTCAGGGCCTCTGTTCCCTGCTCTGTCAAACAAGGACAACCATGTCTGTAAGAGCCCTTGTAGGGTCACGTGATTAGCCTTGGTGTGTGCACTGAGCTGGGACCAGCACAGGCCAGATGCCATGACCTGTGACTGAGGTGCTGCCCCTGGCCACTCAGGAGGAAGACTTCAGCTTTGGCGGGGGCGAAGAGCCCAGGCCTCATTATGTTTAATTGCTTGTAACGCAAGCCCCTTAACACGCTCACCCCCATGACCTGCACCTCCAGGAAGCAGCTTTACCATTCTCCCATGACTGTGTGCAGCATATTCCCGGAGCCCAGCACGCGGCTCTCAAATTGGCTCACGATTTGTCGGCAGCTCGGATAAAAACATTTTAATGGCTGTGTGCAGCACACACCCTGAGTGTCGCTCACGGGCCTCCCAAATGTCTTTTCCTACCACATAGCGGGATGTGATAGGCGTGAAATTACGGCCACTCTTTCGGTTTCATCTCCACCCAGAGGCCTCTGTGAGCAGCTGTGGAGGACTGACAGTGCTCAGTGACTTTGACAGAGGTGGCCTGGGCCCTGTCCACAGCCCCAGCTCCTCTCCTCACTCTCCTGAGAGACTCTCTGGAACCCCAACCTGCCTCACTGTTAACTGTCACATCCTCATGGCACAGAGGGGGCCCAGGCATTGCATGACCTCTACTCACTCGGAGGGTCTCTGAGACACTGAGGAAGGATATGGGCAGGGACAGATAAGTCTAGATGGCGAGGGCCTGTGACTTTGGAAATTGGCCTTGGCACAGACACATTCGAAGAAAGTTGTGGAGTTAGGGGGAAGCATAATTTTTTTAAAAAGTCAACAAACAAGCAAACAAACAAACAAAAACACCTCTCAGGACTGGGAAGATGACTCCGTGGTTCAAGAGCGTTTGGTGCAAGCATGAGAACTAGGGTTCAAATCCATGTAAATGCTGGGTAGGTGTGGATAGACAGACTAGTAACATCAGCAAGCTCTGGGTTTGATTGAGAGGCCCTGCCTCCATGAACAGAGTGGAGGAGCAATTGAGGATGACTCTCACTATCACATGCGGGTGCTCCCACATGTAGGTGCTCCAATGCACATGCACTCAACACACATGCAAACATGGACACACACACAGGAACATGGAAAAAGAAAACTAAAATCTCTTTGAGCCGGATAGACGGTTCAGTAGTTAAGAGAACCTGCCGCGCAAACGTGAGGACTGGAGTTTGAACCCAGCACCCCTGTAAAAGCTGGGTATGCTCTGAGTGTGCCCAGCACAGAGGACAGAGAGAGGGGGACTGCCGGGGCTTGCTGGCTGGCTGCCAGTCCAGCTGCAAACTCAAGCTTCTGGTTCATGGGACGACCCTGCCACTGGGTCAAGAATGATAGAAGACACCTGACACCTTCCTCTGGGCTCTGTGTACACGCACGGGCAAGGACACCCAACACACATGTGCCCATGTATCATCATATCCTCCCCAATTTTGATTGACAGTTGCTGAGTAACTGGGTGCAGACCTAACAGAAAGGAAGAGACACTGTCATAGTGACCTCGTGGGTGGGTGGCATGTAATGTCACCGAAGGGAAGACTTCTGCAGGTGGCGTGGCCAGCGTGGGTGGCTGCTGCCCTTCTCAGGGCTGCAATAGATCCTGGCTACTTCTCTGGGGTGAGGTGCAAAGACAGGAGGCGGCCCTGGAAAGCCAGGTAGGCAGAGCACCCTCACTGGACCTGTCACTCCCAGAAGCACTCCAGGCTTCCAGAACCTTCACTCATCATGTGACTCATAAACACTGTAATCTAAGAGAGCCGTCTACAAACTGTTCCTCAAAAGTCTGGGCGTGTAGCTCCCTGGATGGAGTGCTCGTCTCTCATTCATGAAGCCCTGGGTTCAATCCCTGGCACCTCTTGAACGGAGTGTGGTGGCTCACATCTGTCATCCCAGCACTGGGGAGGCAGAAGCAGGAGGCTTGGAAGCTCAAGGTCACCCTTGGCTAGGTAGAGAGTCTGAGGCCAGCCTGGGCTACATGAGATCCCCATCTCAAAAACAAAAAGAAACAAACAAAATGGGATTCGTGGTAGCCTTTCCTCCCTGGTTAATTGTGAGGATGGAGTGAAATGATGTGTGGATGTGTGAAAGCACCTAGCTATGCGCCCAGAGGCCGCAGAGGGGCCTGGCCTCCTCAGAGTCCCTCCCTCCTAATTAGCATGCCCTCCCTTTGCATGGCCTCTTTACCCATAGCCCTCCTCTACCTTCTTTCCGGCATCTGTGGGAGACACCTGCCATCTTAGTGCCTCACCTGCGCATGCGTCTGATGCCTGGCTCACACCCTGCGCTGCAAACCCACCAAGGACAGGAACTTCGTTCTGTTTCAAGTTTGTCCCTGTGCCCTGAATGCATCAGATGTCATAAACATCTGATGAGTAAATCATGGGGCCTGTCTTTCTCATTGAACTGGGAGCCCCTTGATGGTACAGGCTGAGTTGTGTTTCTTCCCTGGGGTGGCCAGCACAGGGCTGAGCACTGAGCATGCGCTGTCAGAGAAGCCAGCCAGTCTGCCCAGCAATGCCACCTCCTCCCCAGGCTACTGTGGTGGGATCAATGTTGCTCCGGAGGTCTGGCCTTTGGAGGTTTTCAATTTCCCTAGATCGACGACTTTCCACGGGGCCTTTGTGATCTCATTGATTGCCAGAGTACAGCAGGCTTTGTTGCCCTGACAAATATTATTTGATAAGAAAAACAGAGACACAGAGCCTGGGTCAAGGCCAAGGCCCAGCATTCCTGCAGAGGGATGGCCACAGAATGGTGGTTCATCTGGCAAGAGCATCGCGCTGATGGGACTTCCCGAGACTACTCAGAGCAAGGCCTTTGCATTTCCAATGGGGAAACTGAGGCTGGGTGAGGGTTGATTCAGCCGATGACACAGCTGGACACAGATACTCGTGTTGCTGTCCCATGTCACAGATGCACAAATGGAGGCAAAGAGCCGGGGTGAGAACCCAGGAGCCCCCACACTCAGCCCAGAATGTTTTCTAACTTCCTGGCCTTTCAACACCCCCAGAAAAGCCCTGGGAGGAGCCCGGGGGCAGGGGTGGTAGTCTCTGGAGCCTATCACAGCTGTGATGCTGGGTCCCTTCCCCGGAGGCTCCTGGGTAGTCATCCCCTGTAGAAGATTCTCTCAGCATGTGCTTCTCAGAGCAGAACTGATGCAGCCTTGGCCTCTGTTGGGGAGAGCAGCTGCAGCAGCCACAGGCTCAGGGCCTTCCTCCACTAGCCACACCATGCCACAGGGCCTAGAGCTGGGTGGCTCAAGAGAATGACGTCCCTTGCCAACTGTCTATAAATGTGGCTCAGGGGCTGTGGTCACCTGCTGTCTCTGGACAGCAGTCACTTCCCTCAGTGACTTCTTTAGTCCAATCAACGAGCAGCCTGTCACACATCTAGCACATGAGGATCAGGGACAAGACACAGACCATGAGTCCTTAGAGCTTGGGACTGGGAAGAGAGTGGGTCCCTTATAAGAGGCTGTTGGGGCCAGGTTCCACAGTCACAGCTTGCCAGAGTCTGGCTTTTCCTCCTCCCAGCCAAGGGCAGTAGATGGGAGAGGCTCCTATACATAAACCTCAAGGATTTGACAAAGTGTCCCAGGACAGTTTCTGTGAGCCTGCTTGTGTGTGCATGCACACACCCGCATCCCTCCTTCCTGAGACACTGACTCACCCATGACGTTGAGGAAGATGTTGCCTGAGGCGAGGACCACCTTCTCCCTGGTGGCTCTGTCGTAGATACCCACATGGCACTCATAGGGACCATTGTCTGAGATCCGGACCTCAGGCAGCCTGCAGAGAAGGAGATGAAAGGGTAAGGCTAGTATTGCAAGGCTCAGGAGGCAGTGTTCCATCCAGGAGGCCAACCCCAGGACAAACTTGTCCAGGCTCCACGCATCCACTCTGCAAAGACTTTGCACACCTGCGGTCTGGACTTGGAGGAAGGACAGCACTTATGCAGCACCCACTGTGTACAGGCTCCGTGTCTGATGCTGCAGAGGGGGACAGCGAGTGCTATGTTCAGCCTGAGCTAAATCTGTGCCCAGGAGCAGCTGCCGAGCTGGTCACGTGCCAGTCTTAGGATGCACTGTGGGTGATGCAGGTTTCGAGGAGCTGGGCTTAGCTGCTGCCTGCATGAGGCCTGGCCCCAGTCATTCCTCACAACCACCATTGTCTTAGTTACTGCTCTATTGCTGTGAAGAGACACCGTGACCAAGGCAACTTATAGAATAAAGTATTTAATTAGGGGCTTGCTTATAGCTTAAGAGGGTCAGTACGTGATCGTCATGGCACTGGAGCAGTGGCTGAGAGCTACTTACATTCTGATCTGAAGGCAGGAGGCAGGGAGAGAGAGACTGGACCTGGCACAAGTATTTGAAACCTCAAAGTCCAGCCCTAGTGACACACCCCCTCCAACAAGGCCACACCTCCTAATCCTTCCCAAACAGTTCCACCAACTGGACAAGAAGCATTTAAATATATGAACCTATTGGGTCCATTTTATGGGGGTTGATCATTACACTCCATAAACAGGGAAACTGAGGCATGAGATGTTATTGACTGCCCTCCCCTATATAGCTAAGATATCACTGTGAGACCTTGGAATTCTGTCTTCAGACAGCCAAGAGGTCACTTTATGCCCTGTCCTGTGGACACCAAAAGAAGCACAATTAAGCTGGGCGGTGGTGGCGCATGCCTTTAATCCCAGCACTCAGGAGGCAGAGCCAGGAGGATCTTTGTGAGTTCGAGGCCAGCCTGGTCTACAGAGCGAGATCCAGGAAAGGCACAAAGCTACACAGAGAAACCCTGTCTCGAAAAAACCAAAAAAAAAAAAAAAAAAAGAACCACAATTACATTCCTGTCCCCAAGGAATCTCCTCCCTGGGAGACAGGGACAGAGGGAAACTGACCAGTGCTCCACACCGACAGGGACAGAGGGAAACTGACCAGTGCTCCACACCCATGCTACAATATGTGTGCTGAGCAGTGGGCTGAAGGGCATTGGCTCTGCCTCCAAGGTCCCCAGAGCGGGGTGTATGTGTGAGCACAGGTCCCTCAAACCTCCCTCTTGCTTTTTATTGGAAAGGTTCAAGAGTAAATATCTCAGGCTTTGTTTCCTCTTGACGTTGGTCTTGGGGCTGGAGAGATGGCTCTGAACTTTTGCAGAGGACCTGAGTTTGGTCCATAGCAACCACATTGGGTAGTTCATAACAGCCTGTAACTCCAGCAGAGGGGAATCTGATACCTCTGGCCCCTGTGAGTCCTTGCACCCCAAGACACATATATACATAGGCAAATTAAAGCAGACTCTCTCTCTCTCTTTCTCTCTCTCTCTCTCTCTCTCTCTCTCTCTCTCTCTCTCTCTCTCTCTCTCTCACACACACACACACACACACACACA
>CABHPR010145658.1:34067-58169 GCA_902168415.1 Peromyscus melanophrys
ACACACACACACACACACACACACACACACACACACACACACCTGGGTGTTGTGAGAGATGGACCAGTGGTTAGGAGCACTTATTGCTCTTACAGAAGACCCAGGTTTGATTCCTAGCACCCATATGGCAGCTCATACCTGTCTGCAACTTCCGTTCCAGGGCATTTGACATGCTCTTCTGGCCACTACAGGCGTTGTGCACACATGGATTACTTACATACATGCAAGCAAAACACTCATACACATACAATTAAAAACCGAATCTAAAAAAGTCTTAAAGCTGATATCTTGTAATTTCTCTCTGTTTCCTTATTGCACACAGACAGTTGAAGAGAGCCTGTCAACCAATCAGTGTGCCGGGGTTCCGATAAAACTTCATTCATGACTGTTAAGATTTCTGCTGCTCAGAATGTTCATGTCACAGAATAAACTTACACTTTTCCTTTTCTCCTCCAACCATTCAAAATCGTTAAAACATTCTCAGTTCACAAGCTGTGGCTAAACAGACCATCGTCTGATGACTCCTGTTCTAGATCTTTCTACAGGGCCTACAGGGTCAGGTCATGCTAGGATGAGTTGGTATGCCATTCTTTCTCCTGGAGGGTACCGTCACAGTGGGGGCAGCCTCTTCCTGCCATCTAGGCTGCAAAGAGCTCTGAGAACTGAGTTCAAATTATGCTTCCCTCTGTGTGGAACCCACGGAACTTTGGGGAAGCCATACCTTTGAGTACCCACTTTCATATATATATGTATATATATATATACATACATACATATACATACATATATACATATATATATACATATATACACACACACACATATATATATATATTGCAGATGGCACATCCCAGGACCGAAGTGAAGATGGACTTTGATAAACACTTGAGAGCGCTGCACACACCTGCCCAGAGGCCATGGGTGGCCTCACCTTGTGATGCCCCTGGAGGCGAGAATTCCTGCCAAGGGGTATCCAGGCACTCTGACCAGCAGGAGCCTCAGCTTGGTACTACACTGGGCAAATCCAAATCTCTCCTCAAGTCCCGACCTATACTGGTCTGTTTCCGAGGAGGACCCTGCGTCAATGTTGATTTTTGCATTCCCAGAGCAGGCAGAAAACCAAGGGAAACACCCACATTTGTTCACGGTCCTCCTCCACCTAACCAGCCCAGCCGAGTTGCAGGCCTATGGAGGTTGGAGAGGCCATTATTAGCTCAAGGCTCTTCCTGGGTGGCTCCTGAGCTGCGAGGCCCCTTCCTGCAGTCCTTCCTCCCTCCTCCCCATCTGCCTGCTCCAAGCTTCTCTTTCATCTTGTGATGAGCAGTTTAACCTCAGGTTCCAGCCTGTCTCAGTTCCTCTTGCTTATGAGTCACTTCTATGCCCGCCCTCCCCCACGCCACGCCCTCCACCTGGGCTCTCAGCCTCGTCCTAAGTAAGCTGTTGTCACTTTGAGCTGAGCCAGCTCCCCAGCAGCCCCGCCCTCGCACGGCACCCAGCACTCATTAGCATAAACAACACCCTCATTTCCATAGACTACACGGAGGTTGCCATCTGGTCTCCTCACTGTCAGAAAGGACTGAAGTGTGGGGAGCACCCTTTCCACGGGGGGAGGGGGGGGAAGATGCCGCCCCCGCCGCCCCTTCCACTCCCTCCTCTCAGAAGAAAGTGCCTTGACAGTGGGAACAGCAGGGAACCTGTCTCCCCTGGGAATGATTTCCTTTGTAACAGCAGCTAGATTGAGAACAGCAATGTACTTGCTGCGCATGGTAGCTGAGTGACAACCACCTTAAGTGACATGTTTCGGCTATCCTCACAGGTGTCTATTATGCAGTCGACCTGCTTAAGTGACTTTCCAGGGAGACAGGTGCAGGGGATGTGTAAAGAAACAGGCTAGGGGGGGTGCGGGGGGAGGATGGATGGAGCCGGAGGCTCCTGGGTGACGTCACCAGATAGTGAGGGCATGGCTGACGCACAGGGGGAGGCACGCGGGTGACCACCCCATGGGCTGTCTATGCAGATGTGTTTAGGTGACCCCAGCACTGGGGACATGTTTGGGAATCACTCGGCTGATGACACGCTCAAGTGACAGTAGCACAAGCCATATGTTTGGGTGACGTGTGGGTGACACCTCCCAGGTGGTGTGGAAGACAGCTCAGTGGACACGTGGGGTGGTGCATTAAAGACAAGACAGCTTCCCATCTGGGGCTGTTCCTACAGCTCCACTTGGTGCTCCTTGCTGAGCTCCAGGGTTTGTGCCCGGCCTGGCTCGACAACTAAGCCGCATCATTCACTGGGCACAAGCTTGGCAGCTCTTGTTCCACACTCCCAGGCAGTGAGTGGCCAGGTCCTGGGTGTCCACCTCTTCATGTCCTGAGCTACACTGTTTCCCTTCTCCACTCTACCCCCCATCTCCCCCCTCCCCACTCTCCTGTAGCCAAGCTCAGGATTTAAGTGGGGTTTCTGTATCTTTCAATCCCCCTTCGATGCAGAATCCAGACCAGGCCCTCTCCTCTAAACCCCTCTGAAAGTGGTCAGCATTGGGGAGAAATGGCCAGGAACTGCCCACAGAGCCTCCTCAGCCACCTCATCCCCCACTCCCTCCCCTTCCTCCAGTCATAGCTCCTCTGTTCTTCTTGCCCTTTCTTCCTGCATACACCTTGTTCCTGCTTTATAAGATAACATTTTTACTTTGGATAATCTTAAATCATGGAAAAGTAGCCAAGATAAGAGAATCCCCGGACACCCCACGCTGCCTTTCCTCTATCTCAGCTACCATCTGAATCCAGATGCAGCCTCATCCCCAGGTTCGCTCTGGCTCTCATCTCCGATCCAAAGCTGCCAGGTCACAGCTTTGATCCACACCTAACCGCCTCGTCTCCTTCATCAAACCCCGAGATCTTCCACTGTCATCCTTGGAAAGTGGATTAAGTGGTCCAGAGCCTACCCCGCCCCCAGCACTGAGTGGCATTGATCCGAAGGCTGGATAGAAGGTCTTCACAGGCAGCAGGGGGCCGAGGGGGTGGGAGGAGGCTGCTCTCATCAGTGATGGCCTGAGATCAGGTCGATAAACTATTAATAACCGCAGCGTTTGTGCGCAGATAGGGGCGATGCAGTTTAGCGGCTGGAGTTTACCAACACTGACGGCATCTCTGAAGGGCGAGTAATTGTGTTTTTGAAAAGCTAGGAACAGGAGGAGCAGGAGTGTTGCCTTTGCCTGTTGGCCTGAGCCTCATCCAGGGGTGCATGAGGGCTGGACACTGCAATTCTGCAGCATGTAGGGGCCAGAGGACCACATCTGCATACAGACTTAGACCTACTGTGTGAACCACATCTAGACCTACTGTGTGAACCACATCTAGACCTACTGTATGTCCTGGCATCTCAGTCTGTTGTGTGCTCTGATATTTGGACGAGCTGTGCATCTCAGCATCCAGGCCTACTAGGTGTCCTGGACTCTAGACCTACTGTGTGCCCTGCTCTATGCCTATGGCATGCTCTGGTATCTTCACCAACTACATGCTCTAGCATTTATACCTACTGGGTGCCCTGCGAGGCTGAGCCTTGTGGTGGTGTGGAGATACCTACCAGTTACTCTATCTCTACTTGGAGAGTCTCCCTCGTTTCCTGTTCCTGTGCAAAGTCTCTAGCCATTCCTCTGACCCCAGCAGTGCAGTGGAGGCCTTAAAAGCACACAGGTTAAAAAGCACACATGTGACTTCTCTCAGGCTCAGTTTCCCCATCTGTCACACCACACACTAGACTTTTGGGAAGACTACCAGGGCTCACCGAAGGGCACCGCCTAGGGCTGGTGCATCATGAGTGTCCAGTGACATAGATCGCAGAGGCACATAGAGTTCTTGAGCTGCCCCTGCCAGGCAGGCTGCCCTGACTGCTCATCCTTTGTATGGACAGACCCAGCTCTGTGTGTGCCTGCAGGTACCATTCACCACCTCCCCTCTCAGCCCAGAGGTTCTCCAAACGCCTCTTGCCTTCTAGCTAAGTGCTCCTGAGTATCTGGGAGGACCAGGTCAGTGGAAACAGCTGTTAAAAGCCAGGGTCTCTGGTGAACCTGGCCAGTTTGTGGTGTTTGCAGAGGCTGTTTGACCTCCCATGTTAGGATTCTGCCACTCCTTCAGCTATATGACCGCACATGCGCAGTTCAGTAGCTAAGCAAGGGGTCTTACATCTTACGTCATCTGTGCGCTGCGTGATTACGTAATGCACAGTGTGGTCATGCAATCTGCACATTCGTGGCTTAACTCCGTAAGCCCACATGCGCATGTGCAGGGAAATCCTTAAAAAAACAGTCACAGACTCCTCCCCTCTCTTCTGCTCTCTCCTCCCCTCTCCCCTGCACATGTCTTCCACAGGCCTGGTCACTCTCCTCTGTCTGTCCCCCCCCAGCTCTGATACTGGGGTTTGTCATGTCTCATGACCTTTCTCGCACAGTGACCAGCACCGCTTATTTAAAACCAACATCCCAAGGCCTCACTTTTCCTATCTGATGGTTGGGCGTAACGATACTGTGTGGAATTTTAGCCCTGGAAGTGCTGACCTTTGCAGATTCACAGTGGAGGCTTCCCAGTGAGCATTTCCCAACTCACCGACCCCTACTGTAACTATGATCTCCCACTGCACAGACGAGAAAGCTGAGGCACACAGACAAGATGTGTCACAAAGTGAGCAGGCAGGTGCCCTGGTGAGAACCCAAGCCAGAGGTGGCAGATGGGGGAGTGGGCACATGCACTCTTTACCCTCCTCACCCTGCCCTTGCACCTCATTTCTTCCTGAGCTGAGCTCCTCCTGAGTGATTTGGCCTCTGCTGCCCTGTGTGTTTCTATTCTGAGCCTGCCACCTCCCCAGGTAACAAGAGCCATATGCTTCCTCCCTGTAAGAAGAAGGATGGCCTTTTGCTTCCCCAAGTTCTCCTTGCCAAGCTTTCGGGGAGTCCGGGGTATCTCTCATGCACCTTGTCAAGGCACGGCAGCCTTTTGGCCCCTCTGCTTGCCTTGGCTTTGATTTGACCCTGGGAAGAGCCTCAGATTCTCCCAGAATCCAGGTAGCAGACTTAGGAGCCCGGCTAGGCAAAGAATGCAGGGTCCAACTGTGTGGCCCCCTTCTGCCTTGCTGGGGAACCGAGAGAGCCAGTGATGGACCTTTACAGACACTCAGTGAAGGACCACACAAATGCACACAGAACTGAGCCAGCTCTCAGTGCTCGCCCTCCTACTTTCTCCTGTGCCATTAATTGATTAAATTTTTAAGACAAATTATTAAGCCACTGCCTCACGCTGTTTTCAATGCTTAGTCTATAGCCAGGAGCCAGACAGAGATGCATGCTTGAATGGAGACACTGGGAACTTGTTTTTCTGTCTTGTCTGCGTGTACACCTCCCTCCTGCTCAGAAGAATTGAGCTGGACAGTAATGAACCTGCCTCAGGAACAAGGTCATCATTTAAAAAAAAAAAAAAAGCCAGTCCCACCTTGTCGCTCCTGGGGCTTTTGTAAGTTTTACCATTGTTCTGCACATCTCCCAGAAGCCTCACCATTCTGCTGGGGTTTTCTATGCTTGAAAATTTTGCTACGTTGTTATTTTTTATCTTTAATTACATGCATGTGTCTGTGCACAGGGGTGCAGGTGCCCAAGGAGGCCAGAGGCATCAGACGCCCCTAGCTGGAGCTACAGGTGGCATTTTGGAATTGAATTTGGGTCTTCTGGAAGAGGAGCATGTGCTCTTAACCACTGAGCCATCTCTCCAGCCCCCTTTTTTGCTAACTCTATTTTTATTGTTTATTTGTGTGTGTTCAAGTGTGTGTGTGTGTGTGTGTGTGTGTGTGTGTGTGTGCATGTGTATGTGTGCATGTGTGTTCACTTGTATGTAGTTGCACATGGGGCATGTGTATGTAGAGGCCAGAGGTCAACTTAGGTATTGTTCCCCAGGAGACAGCCTCCCTGTGTTTCAAGTCTGGGTCTTTCACTGGGACCTAGCACTCTCCAATCAGGTGAGACTAGAGCTGACCAGTGAGCTCCAGGGATCTGTCTGTCTCTGGCCTCTCATTGCTGGGATAGCATGCGTGCACCATAGTGCCTGGTTTTTATACAGATGTTGGGGACCAAACTGAAGTCCTCATGATTGCACAGGAAAGGGCTTCACCAACTGAGCCACCCCCCCCACCCAGTGCTTTTTGGTTTTAAGGTTCATCCTCAGCTATACCGAAGCATAAATGATGAACTACAATGTTGATGTATTTAAACTCTACACACTTCACAGGTCCCAGCGTATTGAAACTATGGCTACCATGAATATAATGACCCCATGCATTGCTCCCGAAGCTTCCTCGTGTCCTTTTTCGATCCACTCCCCCATCCTCAGAAGGCTACAGGTCTATCTATCCCCATGAAACCCATTGCCTAGAATCTTCTATAAATTGTGTCTTACAGTGCTTGCAACCTTTTGCTAGCTTTCTGTGTTAGCTTTCTGCTGCTGTAATGAGATACTCGAGACAACTGCCATACACAAAGGCTTTTTGCCTTTTTTTTTTTACTTAAAAATATCATTACACTTATTTATTTATTGTATGTGCATGGGTATGTATGAGCACACGTGCTGCACAGCCTGTGTACACGTGTGTAGAGGTCAGAAGACAACCAGAGGGAGTCAGTTTTCTTCCACCACAAGGGGTCCTAGGAGTTGGACTCAGTTTGCCAGGCCCAGCAGCGAGCACCTGTTCCTGGTGAGTCAGCTTCCCGATCCTCTCAGATTTAAGTTTTCTTAAAGCATATTATTTTGTGTGTGAGCCAGTGTACATGATATGTGTCACGTATGGGTAAGTGATTTCTGGCATGTGTGGAGGTCAGGGGACAATGCTGTGGAGTCATGTCTCTTCTTCAAGAGATTGGACTTACGCAAGGACCTTTACCTGCTGAGCCAGCTCACTGGCCTGAGTTCTGCCTCTACATCTGCCACTCATGAGTCTTCTAGAAGCGTCTCTCCCACCCTACCTCTTCTGGACATCTAATCTGCTCCCACATCTAAGGAACTCATTGTCAGTGAGCTTTACACTCAAACTCCAAGCCCAGGCGGCAGCAGGTATGTGAATGGATGGAGAGACTCCTGGGCTGTGGGGGAACCCCAGTGTGCACTCACCATTCCTGAAGCCCTGGGTTTCTGGGGTACCAATCAGACAAAACAAAGCTTGGGAGACGGGTAGAGAGCTGTGGGTTTCTCTATGAGACGCAAATGGGTTCCTCTGGCCCCCTCTGCTCCTTTCTTTGCACAGGTAGGGTAGGTTCAGGGACAGACTTCCTCGCTTCCTCCATGTTGAGCCTCTCTTTCATGCAGGACCTCTTTTTTCTCCTCTCCCTCATTCCACCAGTCTCCCCCAGCCCATTCAGCCTGTCCTACCAGTACCCTGCTGCCGTGGTGATCTCCTGACCACCAGGATGCTGATCTCCTGACCACCAGGATGCAGCCCATCCTTCCCTACACATACTGCCTTCTCTAGGCTTCCTTTCACATAAGGATCAAGCCCAGTCTAGCTGCAAGCTCAGATCTGGCTCAGGCCCAAAAAGGAGGATGGAAGGAACAGATGGAGGGAAGAAAATGGCTTGTGGCCTCACATCCCTTGCCAAAATCCAGCAATCGAATGAGGAGACTCTTCAGGACCAAACTTGTATAATGCACTCTATTTAAAAGGCATTTTGTAATTCAAACGTCTTCATTTATACACGCGGCACCTCGTTGCGGGCTAGGAGTGAAGATTCAGGTAGCAATGGGTCCTTTGAGGCCGAGCTTTAATGAAGAGATGAGAGTGCCTTTTCATTTGGACAGCATTGTTTGCATGGAAACAGAGCCTCTTAGGGGATGGGAAGAGTTCTTTCTTGCAAGTCGGTTAAACACACCCCCTGCAATCTTATGAGCCCAGAGCCAGCCAGGGCTCTGCCGTCCCTCATCCCTGCTGGCAAGAGACCAAGTGTGAGGTCATGAAGTTTTTACAGCTCTTGAAACCGCCGGGCTGCCTCCATTGGCTGCTCTGCCCCTCCAACACCTCCCCCCCCAGCCCCCCCCCCCCCCCGTGTCTCCCTCAAACACCTGCTCCCTCTCTCAGTTCAGGGTCATGCCCTCTGATGCTGATGCCTGCTCTGCTTGGGTAGAGCACCTTGGTGAGGCAGAGCTAATAAAAATGGCTGTAAAGTCTCTGGCAGCCTTGGCTGCTGTTGGGTATTTGCTAATAAGAGCTGCCTGCTCCTCGTAAGGAGAAAGAGGTGGAGTGAGGTCCCTGCCCTGCTTCTCATGTTTGTACCTGTGTAATTTGAAGAGCTTGACTGTGAGCTGGGAGTGGTTCAAGTAAGGACCAGTGGTCCAGACGTGCACCTGCTCAGCCAGCCCCAGCTTTTCCCTGTCTTCAGCTGTCCTCTCAGCTTTTTATCTCCCCTCAGAGGCAACCTCACAGTCCCTCCCAATGTCCTAGGCATGGAAGGAGAAAGACTGGCTGCTGGTGGGAGCATTAGGCCCCACGGGGAGGTATCTGGGGACGACAGGAAAATATCACAACTTGGCTGGGGATGGACTCCCCAGTGGAAGACCCCAGGAGGGCTCTGGATGCATGGCTTAACCTTAGGCAAGCACAGGAATCCCCCCTCTTGGAGATGGCCATCTGAAGATGGGGTGAAGGCTTCTCACAGGCTCTCAGGGGGAAACTGAGGCTGCAGTTGGCCAATGAACACACTTCGAGTCTCCTGTTCTTGGCTCTCTCTGTGATCTGGATTTATCCATCTGTTGAAGTTTGCCCACAAAGCAGTCGAGGTGGTTCCTATCTCTGGGCTTCTCCAACCCCCAAACTGGAGCCTAGAGCTTAGAAGTGCTTGGATCACAGCCTGTGCCAATGGACAGGATTAGATGACAGATGTCACAGCCCTGCAGGGGTCCCCTCAACCACAGAAGCTGTCACAAAGCTAATCCCATACACACTACAGCCTCTATCCTGCTCTCTAGACCCTCTCTGTTCCTACGCATCTCTGGAAGGTTCAATGTCTCCCTGGTTTTCATGGCCCCCTGGAGGTAGACTTACTCTCAAGCCTAGCTCAGAAGAAATGCAGACTCCAGACCCAGGCCAAGGGCAGCCTGTCCTGTCTGACTTGACTAAAGCCACCTGCAGTGATAATACTTGAGTCATCCTCCACCACAATGTGGGTATATCTATATCCCTGAGCCGCTTGGCAACAAAGAGGCAAGTTTAACTCACAGAAGACAGGACAGAACAGTCTAGAATTAGAAATGAGCTCCCCACGCCCCCCCCCCATATACATACACCTCTTGTGGCACACCTTGATTTTCTCCTTCAGAAAGCCCTTTGCAAAGAGGTCCACTGGAAAGAGTAGATTCATGAGAGTAAAAGACAGATGGATGAAGAGGCTGTCCCAGGAGTTGGGAAAATGGTTTAGCAGGTAAAGTACTTGCCTTGCAACTAAATTCTACCCCAAAACCCACATGAAAAACCCTTGCATGGTGGGGAATATTTGTAATCCAGGCAGTAAGGAGGTAGATACAAGCAGATTCCCCAAGGCATGCTGGCCAGTCTAAGCTAATGGATGAACTCCAGGCCAACGAGAGACCCTCTGCACTAAGGAATAACACACATGGGCATACACACAGAGCCGGTCCCTTGAGCAAAGGCACCTGCCAGACAGGCACGGACTGCACAGCTCTGTTCGTTCTCTACCAGACCACCTCGTACATGGTCATCCAACCAGGGTGACCATCTGGTGTAAGGAGTCTCAGCCTTGCCCGGTTTCAGCAGAAAGTTCTCAGGTCCAGCATGCCAGAATGGCTGGCCACCTAATGTTTAGTAGGCAAGAACACTAAGGAGAGGGGTGTGGCTAGCCCGAGGCCAGACACTGTGAGCAGCAGATGGAGAGAAGACAGGACCGACCACAGGGGCCAGCAGATGAACACTCCCTGGAGGTGTGTGAGGAATGGTAACCTGATGATGGCGTCAGGAAGCCCTCTCACAGGGGTGGATGCATAGTGGCACTCAGGGCCCCCGTGGCAGTGGTTGCTGTGAACAGAAGTCTCCATGAGACAGGTGAGCCTCACGGAAGTCTCCATGAGACAGGTGAGCCTGTGTTCTCACCCAGGCTGGTGAGTTTGGGTCCACTTTCTCTCACAGCCCCTTCAGATAGGAAAAACATCCGTTAGAGCTATTGCTTGGGGATGACAGCCCTCTCTCTGGCCATTCCCTTGCAGGAGTGAAGGAAAAGCCCTCCTCCCAACCACTGGAGGTTTTCTGAAACAAAGTAGCAAGGGGAAAAAGAAGATGCTCTGCAACTACGAAACTGGACATAGTAGCACACACTGATGGTCCCAGCTGCTCAGGAGACTGAAGCACGTTCTCTGGGACCCTGGAGCTTGAAGCCTATGCACCAAAATAAGACCTCCATCTCAAAAAACCAGACAACCAACAAATAGATGGGACTGGGAAATGGTTCATTTTGTAAAGTGTGAGGTCTTGAGTTTGATCGCCTGGCACTCACATAAACATAGCCAGGGTAGGTGGGGATGCATTTGCAATCCCAGGACTGGAGAGATGGTGACAGATCTCTGGGGCTGGCTTGCCAGCCAGGCTAACTTAACCACTGGAACCCAGGTTAATGAGAGTCTATGTCAGTACAGGACAATATTGAGGAAGGACGCCTGGGTTTGATCTCCGGCATCATATCATATGCACTCCACCCAAAGGTACATCTACACACGCATGAATACAAACACACACCAACAGATAGGGAGATAGAACATAACTTGCTGGCTCATGGGGACATCAAGGAAGGTGGATGACCAATGACCCAAGAAGAGTCAGGTGCTGTGTGCTCTTTTCTTGGGGGACAGGGGACACAGGTGGTCCTGAAGGCAGTAACTGATTTTTAAGGCAATTGGGTGGGCTTGACAGAAGGCAGTCCTTCACAGGTGAAGCCTTTTGTTAGTGAGTGGACCTTGGAGACCGGTGATGACTTGTGTGGAAGTCTTCCTGCCGTAGGAATTTAGTTAATGCGACCTCAGGGAGCGGACAAAGGCTATTGCTTTCTGCACTGTCGGGTCTGATCTTTGGGCAGACAGGAACAATGGAGCAAAATCTGCTTCAGCAATGGCCACCCCCAGGTCAGACCAGACCTATATCCAGACAGAGGATTAAGAAATACAGGGATTGTGCCCCAGTATGGTGCCAGGCTGGGCACAGGTTGGGTCTAGCCCCAGGTGCTTGTGGTAGGCTGTCCTGGGGCCTGAGCTGCTCTTGCTGGGTCCTCAGGGCTTTATGACCCGACTAGGATCAAGTGGGCAGGGGCAGTGCTGAGCAGGTGTTCAGGCTTCATAAAAGCCTGCCCACATGGGGGCCTTGGTACCATTTTGTCTTCTCTTCCTCTTTTCTCTCTTTTCCTGGCAGAGGCTATGCAAGAGCCTTTCCCGGGGCCTTTAAAACCCATCAGTGCAATTTTCACCCCTTTAAACCTGAAAAGAGTTTCTAGCTGCTCTGTGGGTACCAAACGCCAAAGGCATCTAATCACATACAGGCTGGCTGGGCAGGGGGCGGGAGATGCTGGAGAGGGACAGCAGGGCAGAGGCATCTAGAGAGGATGCCTACCAGGCTCTCCTTCCCCTGCCTTCTCTGGGGACCTTTGGAGGACCTTCACTGCCACAGCTGGATTAGATAGCAAATCTGTCCTGGAGGGTTAAGCCCTTCTACTAAGAGTTTGAGGCATCCGATAGCTGTGACTCTCTGGCCAGCCCCTCACTCTGCTTTGTGAAGAGAAGTACCCAGAGGGGGCTCTCTGTGTTCGTCTACTGAAAAAGGATGGTTTGAAGCAGACAGCAGGGAACTAGGTGGAACTCTGCACCAGCCCTCTGAACCTTGGCTTCTGCCTCATAAATGGAGTGAGCCCTGTGTCCTGAACCCTGAGTGTGAAGCTCTCAGGGTGGGATGTGCCTGGAAGACACCTCCTTCCCATCTGAGGGGTGCTCTAGAGACATGGGCCATGATTTACTGTTGGGCAGCCTGGCAAGCACCGGCTTCCCAGAAAATCCCATTTTATTTTGCCCAAGAAAAGCCACAGAGAGCCAGCCTGGGGACTCCAAGTCTGGGAGGAACCCTGGGAGGTGACAGACTGGGATCACTTACAGGCCTCTCTTCTCTGGCCTGTTATCTATCTTGACCCTTCCTGCTTTGTGTAGCTGATAGCCCCAGCCTCGTACCTGAGCCCTCACCTTCCTCATCCTCTCTCCACCTCTCCTGCAGACCCCACCCTGACTTTCTGTCCACTGCCTCTCCTCCTGCCTCCCCCATTCAGACCCACCCCACCCCACTCCCTGCCTCCCCCTCTCCAGGCCTCCCTTCCTGGCCTCTTGCTGCTACCATGGAAACCACTTCCTCCTCCAGGTCCTGATGGATTCATTTAGCCCCTCACGGTCAGGCTGCTCATGCCTGCTGGCTCTGGGCTGCGGGTGGTGGTGGATAGGAGTATGGTGGGGGCAAAGGATCAGAAGGCTCCTGCCCTTTATTCTTTACCCCGTTGCATCTGGGCCTGGCAGGCAGTGTGGGGCACAGGCTCCACAGGAAACGACACTGGGGAGAGACACAGACTAGAAACAGGGCAGCTGGCCAAAGAGAAATCAAACAGAGGGTGCTGGGTATCAAGGGAGCCAGAAAAGCCAATGGCGTGTGGCCTGCTGGCCACTCCTTCCTTTCCCTCGTGGCTATTTTATTTCTTTGTAAGTCTCTGTCTTTGTCCCTGAATAAGCCAGTGAGAGCAGGTATGAGGAAGGTCAAGAAGCCTGTTGACTGGAGTTGGTGGTCAGCAGGCGAGAGGAAGTGTGGGGAGCCCCTCATGCTCCCTTCTATACTGGTTATCATTCTGACCTCGCTCAGTGACTACAACTACACACTTGTGTGTGCAAGGCCAGAATGAGGTCACATGTCCTCAGTACTCTAGAGGAGACGGCATGCACTGTGTCACAGAGCCCCATGACAGACCCTCTGTGAGGACTTTGATAACTGAACTCTTTCCACCACCTCCACACCCCCTTTCCTGCCCCACCCCCACCCCGAGCTCAGCCACGGGGACAATCATAGACATAGGAGCTACTCTGGAACCTTCCGTGCGTGGGGAACTCCCAGGCTAATGATGAGCGTCTGGGGGCAGGTTAGTCAGTGTCTGTGCCCCTCTCCCATCTCAGTCTCCACAACAGCCCCGTGAGGAAACTATTGACTCAGAGGCAGGGAACTCAGCTGGGTCTGGAGTCCTGGTAGAGGCCCCAGAGGTGACAGCTGTTGTGGCCTGTCGGGTCACTCTTCCCAAGGAACCCTAAGCTCCAGTGCGATGGTAGCAACCAGCAGGCCTGTGGGGTGCAGTTAGGGTAGGAGTCTTGCCTTCCTATAAGAGGCCCAGAGGGTTTCTACCAGGGGAGGGTATGGTGCCAGTGATTGGAGGGACATACCCCTTCAAGCCAGAGAGGGTTGCAAGGCAAGCGGAAGGAGCAGAGATAATGGGGTCATGAGGCAGAGAACTGTGATTCTAGTGTAGCCTTCTGGCAGCCGTGAGAGCCTGGGGCCTGGTGCGCAGCCTGGCTCTGCCTATGGTCACTGTAGGGACCACGGCTTATTTTTGTTCCTAGAAGCACACTCTAATAAGACATCATCACACAGACTCCTCTGCTATGGGACAAAACACCCACAGGACATTCTGCTCAGCACAGCTGGACAAGGGATCAGAAGATAGGCTCAAAGAGAAGGGGCCTGACCCCTGGCAAAGCGGTGGGATGCCAGAGCTGCACAGTTCAGAGCAGGCTTCTCCGTAGGGCTAGACAGACCTGGCCGGGCCCTACTACATGGCTGTTGATCATCTCAACTGCCTGCAGGGGAGACAGGTTCTCAAGATACAACCTCAAAGCCTGAGACAATGACACAGCCCAGCGGTCAGCCAGCATCTCGCGGTTGGTACCTGCCCACCCCCAGCCAGATCAGAAGGATGGGACTGGCTGAATGGATTGGGGACAGCAGCCCTGAGAGGCCATGCAATCTGTCAGAGGTCACTCAGTTAATGGCAGGAGTGTGGGTCTGGGAAACTCAGAAGTTCACAGCGCCAAAGTTGGGGGTGGGAGGGCCTGTACTTTGGGGTGAATGTGGTGGGGGGTAGCGTCTGTGCGGGACCAATTACTCGGATCAGTAAAGCAAACCTTAACTCTCCCTGCCTGCCCTGCTGCAGCTGGGCCTGGAGCCCCACAGGAGGCCTTTCCCAATGAGGTCAGCTGATGGGTGACCCCAGGCCGAACCCGATTCCTGCTGCTTCATCAAAGCCAAGCTAAAAACAGCCTGGCTTTGGCAGCGGAAAATTGAAACTCCTAGCTCCCCCTTAAGGCTCTTAAACAGGTCATCCCACCAAAAACCCAATCCTTCAATCTGCGTTCTGTTAAAAAGTAGGGCAGGCCAATTACATTTCACAGTCCTGAGCTACACACTGCCAAAGGCAGAGAAGGGCAGGCCGGGGCGCCCAGGGCCGCAGCAGATGGGAGACAGGGGGGCCTCGCTAACCTCTCCCATCAGCCTCTTTGTCAAAACAAAATTAAAATGCCTGGACTCTAGCCGGCACCGAGATCCCATCCGCGGTAATAGGTATTTATCTTAGTGTGCTTGGCGCTGGGCTCCCTGCCATGGGAGCCGGAAGCTGAAAGGTTGTTGGCTTCCTGGTCTGTCTCTGACAAAGAGCAAGCAGGGCGCTGGGTGTTCCAGGAGGAAGTGCATCCCGTCATTCATTCATTTATTACCCCATCAGCACGCTTTTTCTGAGCACCTACTATGTGCCAGTCTGTCTTAGAGCCTAGAAATACATCATGAGTAAGGAAGATTAAAAAAAAAAAAAAATGAACCCGCTCTCCAGCCAGACAAGGTGATGCACACCTGTAATCCCAGCACTGGCGAGGAAGAAGCAGGAAGATTGCCACAAGTTTGAGGCCAGCCTAGTTTGAAGAATAAATTCCAGGCTATCTAAGGCTAGACAGTGAGAGCCTGTCTCAAAAGCTAAACCCAACCTGACCCAACTCAAACATCCACTGTCCAATGGAGCCCCACAGTCTAGCTGTACATGGCAGACACATGCAAAGTAAGCTCTAAACATATAAACCAGGGGCTGGGGAGATGGCTTAATCAGTGCTTGCCTTGCTAACATGAGGAACTGAGTTCAATCCCCAGGACCCATGTAAGAGAGCCAGGCATGGTGGCATGTGCTTGTGGCGGCATGTGCCTGTGGCGGCATGTGCTTGTGATCCCAGTGCCCAGGAGACAGGAGACAAGAGACAGGGTTCGCTAACCAGCCAGTCTGACCAAATTGCCAAGTTTCAAGTAAATGAGAGACCGTCTCAAAACAAGGATGATGGCTCCCGAACAACACCTAAGGTCGTCCTCGGCCTCCATACACACATGCATCTACATACACACATAAACAGCATGTCAAATAGCGTGATTGTATGAGTGTCTTATAGAAAATAAGGACTGGGCATGAGTAGAGTGCTCTGGGAATAGAGGGGAGGTCTCAATGTTAGTTTTCCCAGTGTTCAGGAGAGTGGACCTAGGAAGAGACGCCTGATTTGAGGGGTGGTCACGTGACATCTGGAGGGACGCATGGATGGAAGTGGCCGTCTCTGAGTTTATATTAAACTCCACATGCTTTGCTAGCCGCTGTTTCGGCCCTCCTGTCCTTGTGAGTCCTTTGGAACAACTTTATGAGATGAATAATACTATGTAAATTCCCAGGAGTGATAGACACCGAGAGGCAAGGGCAGAGCCAGGTCTCACGCTCCTGAGTTCCCAGCCTGGGTGAGGTAGCGCTGTGACTCAGCATCTCTCCTCTTCATGGCTACATAGGCAGAGCATCCCAGATGTGAAACTCTGGGATGTGAGAGGTTCTGAAGCCTGGAGCTTTCTGAGCACCTGCAGAACACCCCTGTGGAAAATTAGACACGATAGAAGCTTTGCTCCATGAACAAAATTGTTCAAAAAGAAAAATACAGCACATAGCTGCTTTCGCACTGTGTCTGTTAGGAGCGCGGGAAACATGGATTACATGCTGAGACTTGAGGCCCACCCCCAAAACATCTCATTAATACATATGCAAATATTCCAGAATCCGAAAATTTTCCAAATCCACAATAGTCATGGTCCCAAGGGTTTCAGAGGGTGACTCAGCCTACAGTTACTATGGATACATGCTGGCTGAAATGAAGACTACATTTCCCAGGCTCCTTTGTAGGAGGGCGGCCATGTGATTGAGAAGTTAGGTACAACTTCCAGAACCACGCCCCCACAGAGGCCAATGGGATGGGCTAAGACTGTCCGGATGGGATGAGGCTAATGTGGGGGCTGGTAGAGCCTTAAAGAATTGGGGAAGAGGGAAGTGAGATCACCCCGGGTGTGTCCTGAGAAGGGCGACTGGGACCTTGTCCCTCCTCCTCCTGCTCTATTTTTACTTCCTGGTCTTGGTGACCTGAGCAGTTTGCTTCACCACATATACCTCCATGTTCAGCCTCACCTTAGCTTCAAGGAATAGAGCCAGGTAACCACAGACTGCCAACCAAAACAAGTCTCTCCTCCTCTGAAGCTGTCCACCTCAGTACTTGGTAACAGGGGAAGCTGACTGACACACTGGAGGAGTATAGATACAATGGCCGGAGCTAGGGCAACCTTCATGGACTCTGAGGAGACCTTGAAAATGGAGATCCCAAGACGGAAGTGACTGGAATCTCTGACACACTGGAGCCCTGAGATACATAGGAGAGAGAAGAAATTTGTTTGGGTTAAACTTCCTTTTCTTTCTTTTCCTTTCTTTTCCTTTCTTTTCCTTTCTTTTCTTTTCTTTTCTTTTCTTTTCTTTTCTTTTCTTTTCTTTCCTTCCTTCCTTCCTTCCTTCCTTCCTTCCTTCCTTCCTTCCTTCCTTCCTTCCTTCCTTCTTGCATAACCTCAAAATAATTCTACAATGCAGTGCTGTGGGCCGTGGGAATCAAGGAGGCCGTTCCTGATTTAAAGCCTCTGTTTACAGTGTTTGGTGACTATAATTTGGAAATAACCACTAAAGAAAGAGCCACATCTTTAGCCTCCTAACAGAGACCCGACACATACAGATTTTTCACGTGAAATCGCTCGATTTTCCAGAGTTTGTTATTGATTCAATTAAAGAGAAATAATCAATGCGAGTCACACAGAACTTGTCAACTGACCTTCAAGTTCCAGCTGGTGAGGGACTCACAGGAGGTCCTGAAAGGGCAAGGGAGGAAGAGCCAGGGTGGCTGGGTGCTAGCGGGGGCACCCCTCTGCAGAACTGGGAGCGGTCACCTACGCTCCCACTGTGTGTCCCACTGTGCTCACCCACCTACGCTCCCACTGTGTGCCCCACTGTGCTCACCCGCCTACGCTCCTACTGTGTGCCCCACTGGGTTCATCCACCAATGCTCCCACTGTGTGCCCCGCCGGGCACATATTATTAGAGGAAGTCGCTTGGATTCTTCCCAAAGTAAAGATAGAAACAGCTTCACTTAACCAAACACACTCTCACACGTACATGAGACATATACATACATATACACATTTGCACACATATACACACACACACACATACACACGTCCACCTCATCAACAGAAACAAGGCCTGCAGAAGCGAGCCGCGGCCAGCAGGGCACGTCACTCAGCCAAAGCCCCCGCCGTCTGTTGTCTGTTGAGCACCAGGATGGAAGAAGGGCTCTGTGGCGGTACTGGGAAGGTGAGAATGGGAAGTGTGAGCTTGGGAGGAAGATCTGGCTATGCCTTCTCTCATCCTCATGGCAATGCCATTTACGGCCCCTCTGGCCCTACAAAATGCCAGCATGTGGGTGTGGTGCAACCCACCACCCTGCTGGGTGGACAGTCTATTTCATACTCTCACTACCAGCCTGAGGCAAGGTTTTTGTTTCCAAGGTTAGACCTGCTGTGCCGTCTCCAGACCCGAGGGCCAGAGCCGGAGGGAATACCGTGGAGGCTGAGAGCACACATGTCGGCGCAGGTGCCTGGCTTTGAACCTCACTCCTCCACATTCTGGCTGGGCGACTTGGAGAAAGTTTCTGTATCACCCTGTGCCTCTGTTTCCCCATCTAAAAACTGGTGCCATCATGGTATCTTCCCTAATGCTGCTGAGAGCATTAAGTGAGATAATGTGTGGATGTGCTATGGAGAACGGCTGCCCACGGCCAACACAGGCAAGTTGTGTCTTCTCACTTCACACCTATGTTAGAGTTCACATTTCTTCCGGTCACTGGCGCTGCCTGGTGGTCCTTGAGAGGCCTGGGGAGGGTGTGGATTCGTGCCCAGAGACCGGGTGGGTAAAGGACAGTGAGGTCCTAGGAACCCGGATGCACAGCATCAGGCAGATGCTGCTCTTGACACATGCTCTAGACGGTTACATGTCGGGCAGTTTGGGATGTCTGAGCTCTGGCTCTCTGGTGATTCGGGTTCTGAGAGCTCAGCAGTTCTTAGAACAGGGGTGAAGCTAGTGGCCCTTGTACCTGCCTTGGAATTCAACAGATTGGGTGAAAGCTGAGGCTCCACCACTAGGGGGCACTGTGGCCATTGCTTTAGCCCCCACCACTAGGAGGCGCTGCGACCATGGGTAGTTGGTTCAACCTAATTTGTAACGTTTGGCTCTTTGCTGCTAGCTGCACAGGAGAGACCAGAAGGTTCTTTCTCTAGTCATAGACCCTGGAGTAGACCAAGTGATGGTCCTGAGGAGCTGGTGGGTGATACCAGCCACAGCTTATTTGAGACTGTATGGGTTTCAAGAGCTTGATTTGTGGGATGGTTAACCCTCACCATGACCCTGAGGAGCAGGTGCTAGATGCAAGGGAGACCCCAGAGAGTGGTGGAAAGAGATGTCAATCAGCCCTGCACAAGGGGTGATCCCTCTTCTTTAAGGACAGCCTAATGTCCTTAAATGTTAAGCCACTTGAAATTTGCCCCACACCTAGAGCTGAGGTGAGCACGTGATATGGTGCCACACTTTCTGATAGGTCCAGAGAGAGTTCAGGGAGAGTCAGCAGTTGGGGAAATTGAGGTACAAGTTGCACGTTCTACAGAACACTCAAAGAATGATGCCTACCCCCCAATATGAAGCAAATGAAATGACTCTTCCCGGCAACCCTGAGAGGGACTATGGATGAGAAGCAGGGCAGTGGTGATATCAGGGACCTGACTGTAGGGAGAGGTATGGGGGCTAATATGTGATGGGGACAGCTACCCACGCTGGTGCTGGGAGACAGAAAGGGTCGAGACAGGAGAGTTGGCACAGAAGGAGCCTCCGTCAGGCTCTGAGCAAGGGCAGAGTGGCTGCAGCTTCTGGCAAGCTTAGGGAGACTGCTCCCATCCAAAGGAGACATTCCTTCCCCAGTCTTCAGCTCTGTAGCTCATGCTGTCTGGTTGTGGCACTGGCCAGGCCCATGCCAGGAAGGAGAGGCCAGGGGATAGCTCTGCTTTGACAGGGCCAAGGTCCCCAGGGCCTGCCCCTGCTGGTTGGCATCTTGCCTGGCAGAGCCCAGACCCAGTGACTGGCATGGCTGACAACCCCAATTGGCCTCTGTCACGCCTTAGGTTTGGGGTTGGCTTTGGGTCCTGGTTTCTCATCAAGAGCTCTGCCTTCCAGAAAGTGAGCAGGAGAGGAGCCGGAACTCTGAGTTAGAAAATGCCTGGACTCTGCTTCAAACCTCACAAACAGGGAATGACTTTACTCTACCAGTCATGGGATGAGGTTTCTACTCAGGGTCTTACATATCTCCAGTGCAACTATCCATTTATCCATCTACCATTCATTCATCCTTCCACCATCCATCCATCTATCTACTAGCCACCGTCCATCCACTCACTAACCACCATCCGTCCATCCATTCACTATCTACCATTCACTATGTTTATTCATCTATCTACCCATCCATCCACTATTCCTCATCCATCCATCCACTATCCACCATCTATACATCCACTATT
The DNA here is from genome assembly GCA_902168415.1 of Peromyscus melanophrys. Classification (NCBI taxonomy): domain Eukaryota; kingdom Metazoa; phylum Chordata; class Mammalia; order Rodentia; family Cricetidae; genus Peromyscus; species Peromyscus melanophrys. The sequence continues at coordinate 54,114 of CABHPR010145658.1, forward strand.
CACCATCCATCCATCCATCCATCCATCCATCCATCCATCCATCCATCCATCCTCCACCAAATAGCATCCATCTGTCCACTATTCATCATCCATTCACTACTCACCATCCATCCATTTACCATCCACCATCCATTGATCTATCCATCTATCCATCCACCATCCATGCCATTATCTCCCTTTACCCATCCATGCACTAATCCTTCTACCTAATTGTTCATCTACCTACCCACTCATCATCTACTATTCATTTAATCACCTACCATCTATTAGTTGTCTCTCCACTCATCTATCCATTTATCTACCTTATCCATCCACCCATCTACCTCTGTCTAGCTGTTTATCTGTTCATCAACCCATGCATCATCCATCCATCCACCATCTACTTATTATCTACTCATCTGTCTATACACTCACCATCCATCCATCCATCCATCCACCTATCCATCCATCCATCCATCCATCCATCCATACATACATACATACATACATACATACAACCATACATACATACATCCACAAGCTACTATCCCTACATCTATCTACCTACCCATCTACCCAACTATCGAGCCATCTTTCTGTCTGTCCATCCATCCAGCTTCTTCCCTCCATGTAATAATCCCACTTAGTTTATGTATGTCACTCCATGGTACCTGGGGTATTGACTGGGACATGGTGACAAGGAAGCCATGCTCCCTGTCCCAGTAGAGTTTGCTTTCTAGTGCTGCAGGCAAGGATAGAAGGAGCCACCAAAACACACATTAAATCAACAGTGTGATGGGCGTGGCAGGCTTGCCCAGAGGAAGGCCTTACCAGCTGGACAGTCAGGCAAAACTTTGGAAGGGCGGACCCCGGGGACAGAGATCCTAAGTTGAGAGAACTCTCAGCTGACAGTTCCAAGGTCTCCACAAGGTCACTGATGACAGCCTGGTAGCAGGTGGGAGAGAAAGATGGGATCCCCCATCATGCTCACTCCACTTCACTGCAGCCAGCGATCCCTGGACACCCTCCTCGGCCTACACCTCTGCCATGCATTCCACTCAGAGGGCTGTTTTTCTCTTTATCCAGCCTCATCCCACTCACTCATACCAACTATGCCCTGGGCTAATGCACTCAGCCCTTTTCCCTCCTCTCTCCTCCTCCAGCCAAGGGAAGATGACCACTATGGGCTCCTAGGATCTAACAGCCCTCTCTATCATGCACCTGCCTCTGAGCACAGACACAGCCTGCTTGTCCAGTCCTATGCCCCGTCTCCAAGGCTGTGAACACCTCCTATAAGCTCAAGGAGGGGATCTCCTAGGAGTCAGGGTCTCCAGGTGTTTGCTAGGCTGGACATGTGTCAGCCATCTACATTGACATGCAGGAGGCAAGGCACACCAGCTGTGGAGACTAAAACCAGCCAGGCCCCAACTCTACAGTGTCATGCTCTGCGTGGTCCTATACAAGTTACTTGGTCCCTCTGATCCACTCTTCTCTCTTGCAAAGTGGGGCTCATCAGAGAAGGATCCATGCAGGGTCTCTATGTCAGAGCCCTAAATGAATGCCCATGGGAGTCACAGCACAGGGCCCCACACAGTTCTAGGGACATGTGCCACTCAAAATTTGTGTCATCTTTATCTGTGTGGACAGCCTACAGGATTTTCAGACAGTGCAACCTGGCCAGAAAGGGAATCCACGTTACAGAGCTTCTTTGCTTTAACAAACCCCGGGTGGGCTTCCCTCCCAAGGAAGCAAGTACGTGAGAATGGGTTCATGAGGTGCTTTTTAGTACTACTGTAGATAAAAGAAGTAAGTCAACCGAATGTTTGTGGAGTGAGTGATGCCTTATTAGAGGCATGGTGAGCTGGGGAAAGTTGGCCAAGGCAAAATTTGAGAAATTGGCCCCGGCCGTGAAAGCAATTACGGCGATGCTTTAGTGTGCATTCCTGGCCAGTGATATTTCCATTTGTCTAATTTATTAGTTTATTAGCTTTGTGGTGAATGGAGAAAGTTACACCACAACACGGGCCTAATTTGATCAAACTCAAATTTTCACATCATCCCTAGATGGTCATTATGCGGGGGGAAGAGACCCCTGCTTAGGAACCGCATCCAAGTTTTCCAGTAAGATCCAGGGCAGAGTTCCAGGGCTCTGAGTTACCAGCGCTGAGTGAAGAGGGCTCAGAGCATCGCGGCTGAGAGCGAGGGTTTGTTATCCACACCGGTCCTTGCTTTTTAGGGATGTGGCTCCAGGTAGGTTCTCAGCAACTTCAGGCCTCGGTTTTCCCCTCCATGAAATGGAAGCCACAGTAAGCTCTACCCATGTGGTGAAGGGGAGCCCTGGGTAGCTGAATTTGTCCACAGCTGTCTCCCTGGAGCCCAGCTCTGTGCCTGGCCCGTGGCCAGCTAGGGTCACTATTCCCCGAAGGCTTGAGGCACATACACTGCTCACCTGGAAAACAGTACTAAACTCACTTATTTCTCCATGTGCCGTGGACCAGCCCTGGAGACTGCCTGTCTCATTTCTGCCTGACAAACCCTCTGCAGATAGGTACCACCACTGCCATCTCCACTTTGGGGGTGGGGAAACCGAGACCCTGAGAGATATTGACTCGCTCAGGGCTCCACAACAATTAGTGGCAGATCTGGAATGACTCTACCATGCTACTTCTTGTGATAAACATTGATTATGTTTTGGTTATATTACACAGTCGTACAACTGGGTGCTGGAAGGGACCTGTGTGAAGGGTATTGGGGGTAAATCCTGTCATTGTGAGCCCTTATTTGACCTTCCCTGCACTCCTCACCTACCCCCCTCCAGCCTCACTTTCCTTCACCAGGGGAAGCCTCACACTGGCCCCACACAGCGTCTTCCAGGAGGACTCAGACCCACAGATGCACAGCCTATGGGCCCACGCTGGCTCAGTAGAGCACATGGGTAGGTTACTGGGCTCTTGCCCCTGAGGTGCCGTGGGGCTTCTGTGGTACACCAGACTCCATCAGAGGAACTAGGGTTGCAAAGGGAAGAGGGGAATCCCCCACCCCAGTTCCAATGAGGTCACCTTCCGTGGAGGAGGTAAATGCAGACACTAAGAGCTGGTGCTACAACAGCTGTGTGGGGACAGAATAGTGGCCCTCTCAGAGTTGCGCGTGTCTGAATATGTCACCTCTGATGGCGAGAGGACTTTACAGATATGATGCTCCTGGATTGCCTAGCTGGGATTGGGAGCTGACAGATTCACAGAGGTCCTTGCTAGGGAGAAGCAGGGGAGTCAGAGTTCAACGGGTTCAGGGTGAGCCTATGGCTACAAGAGGCAACATATTGGGAATCATGGGTCATAGGTCCCAGCCTAGGAACAGACATGGCAGGTGTTGGATTTATAGGTCATGAGGTACTAAGTTCACTTCATTCTTTTTTTTCTTCTTCTTAGACAGAGTCTCATGTAGCCCAGGCTGACCTCAGATTTGATATATAGCCAAGGATGACCTTGAACTCCAAAGCCTCCTGTGTCTACTTCCCATGTGCTGGATTACAGGCATGCACTACTATACCCAGTTTAAACAGTGCTGGGTGTGGAGTGCAGGGTTTCATGCATGCCAAGTGAGCATTCTACCAACTGAGCCATAAGCCCAACCTCAAAGCTGCTTCGTTCCAAGCGTGCATCAGTGATGGGGTTGCAAACATCGCCAGGAGAGTCTGGGACAGTGGACACTACAGAGTGCCCAGCTCTGGCTTCACCAGCTTGCTGTCTATCAGCCTCCTTCACACAGCCCTCCAGGGCCCCCAGCTGCTGCTACCTTGTATTAGATTCACCCCACTCACTGCAAACATGCCATTGACAGCCCCAGGCAACCTTCCAGAAGTTAAGGATGGATCAGAGAAGACGGTGAATGAAAGAATCCATTTCCAGACAAAGAATAAGCCATTGAGGAAGCTCCTGCCATACCAGACCAGTGAGTAATGGGTTATGGGGAAACCAAGAGACAGTGCAGAGATGGTTACACTCTCTCTCTCTCTCTCACACACACACACACACACACACACACACACACACACACACACACACACACACACACACA
>CABHPR010145658.1:58179-70690 GCA_902168415.1 Peromyscus melanophrys
ACACACACACACACACACACACACACACACACACACACACACACACAGTGTATGTGGGCCTGAGGTCGATGTTGGGTGTTTTCTGAACTTGGAGTCCACTGCTTATCCTGGATTGAATGGCCAGAAAGCCCCAGGGATCTGCCTGCCTCTGCCTCCCAGTATGGGGATAACAGACATGAGCTGCTGTGTTCTACTTTTTATACGGGTTCTGGGATCAAATGCAAGTCCTTAAGCATGTACCACATGCAATTTATCAACTAAGCCATCTCCCCAGCCCAGGATGCTGCTTTAGACATAGGCAGCCAGGGAAGGTCTTTTGCAGAGAGAGGACATCGGAACAGAGACCAGGAGGAAATGCAGGAAGGAGCCATTTGGACATCTGGGCCAGTGCTTACTCAGTGGGGTCTGGAGACCAGCTTGACCACTGCTCATCCATCCTTAAGAGCCCATGGTACCAGGATCTGAGACACTCTGGAGTAGCCAGCAGGTAGAAAGTGCAGGGAGGGCTGCCGAGCTCTGCCTGGGCAGACACCTGGGGACCGCTGCAGGCAGAGGTGGGTGACTCTGGCTTTAAAGGACAAAAGTTTTGACAGACAAAGTTTGGGTGGAAACCACAGTGGTTGCCTTCAGCAGTGAGCCACCATATAGCCAGAAGACAGGGGCATAAAGGATGGAAACTATCTCAGCTCTTGTGTGTGGCTAGCAAGGGCATGGATGAATACTGGGCGTGTACTCTGGTAGACCATGAGGCCACATTGTGGGTTGAGCCCCAAAGAGAAGTTGAATTCCTGATTACTGTACTTGCCAGTGTGACTTCACTGGAAACAGGGTCTCTTCAGGGACAATGGTGAGGGTGCACTGGACCAGGGTGTCATCCTTAGAAGAAAAGAGGATCAGAGACACAGCTCCACCGAGGAAGTGGCCGCAATGGCGGAGACAGACCGAAGGGAGGCAGCTGCAAGCCATGGACTGCCACGGGCTGTGCAGCAGCCTGAAGGAAGCAAGGTAAGGTTTCCCTGGAGCGCACAGGGAAGCACAGCCCTGTGACAGCTGTAGGTCGTATTTCCAGCCCAGGGCTGAGATAATGAGCTGTTGTGGTGAAGCCACAAAGTTTGTGGCATTTTGCTACAGCCACTTTGGGGAAACTACAGACAGCTTCCAAAGAACCTTATCATTTGTCTAGTTGAAAAGTTCGACTGACTTCCTCTCCCAGGGACGTGCTCAAGAAAAACAAAAGCTGTGTCCCAAGCAGTTTTGCTTGCTATGGCTCAAAAATGAAAGCCATAATTCCAATGGCGTTCTGTGAGAGAATGGATAACATACATGCCAATGAATCCACTCAGTGGGATATTACGCAGCAATTGAAAAAACGAACCCCTGTTCCATATGAACAGAGACAAATCCACCAAACATTATACTGAGTGAAAGAAGCCAGACCTGGAAATTTGAGTCCTTGGCTGTGCATTGCAAAGGCAGAAGAAGGGGGCTAAAGAGAGGGCAAGGTCAGAATAGCTTGTTCAACTAGAGGGGAGGAAACTGGTGGTTTGAATGAGAACGGCTCCCACAGGCTCACATGTTTGTATTCTTGGTCTCCACTTGGTGAAACTGTTCGGGAAGGATTAGGAGGTGTGGCCTTGTTGGAGAAGGTGTGTCACTGGGGCCAGGCTTTTGGGTTTCAAAAGATGCAGTCCATTCCCAGTGTTTTATCTGCTTTCTATTTGCAAATCAAGATGTGAGCTCTCAGCTATTCCTGCCGCCATGCCTTTGCTCCGCCACTGTGGACTCTAACCCTCTGGAACCATAAACCCAGTTAAACACTTTCTTTTATAAACTGCCCTGGTCATGGTGTTTTGTCACAGCAATAGGAAAGTGATTGAGACAGAAACCTTGTGTGGGTGATTTCGTGGGCTGGATTCTTTCTGCAGCACATTTTATTGTGTCCATGTCACGTCTTTAAGTGACAGGAACCACACAGGAGAGTGGCCTCCTGGGGGCGCTGGTGTATGGATCCACTGGCCTCTAGAGGTGGGGATGGGAGGCCAGAGGTGGCCTGTGTAGCGGGGCCTGAGGTTTTTGCAGCTGTGGGCAGTACTGGAGGCGTTTAGTGGCTTCTTGTCCTAAACAGCAACTGGTGGGACTGCTCTGTGTTCCCCAACCCAGCCAGCATTAAGGGAGGAGACTCTACTCACCAGTTTGTCTGCTAGGCCCCTTCACTTCTCATGGGCTCTCAACCACCCAGGACACCCCATGCTCACCTTCCTGCCTGTGTAGAGGCAAAAATGAGGGGCTATGAGCAGCTGTTGGAACCAAGAGAAAGGACACTGGACATGGGGAAGAGTTTTGCCGTGTGTCTCTGAAAGTGATACAGGCTTAGAGAGGTCAAAGTATCTGCCTGAGGCTTCACAGCCCTAAAAGATCAGGTGTGTTTTCCCTGGACTGAACTTTGAGGCTGCTGGGGACAGAAAGGGGGTATGGTATGGTATAGTGAGGAAGGGCTCTATTCTGGACTCAGACTACCTGGGTTCAAATCCTGACTCTGCCTCTTGTCTCACCCAGAACAAGATATTTAACCTCTTGGGCCCTCAGGTTGCTCATCTGTAAAATGGGCTAACAGCGGCAGCTTTCCCATGCAGTCTGCCCCAGGTGAGTGAGTGAGTGCTGCTTTCATGCGTTGGCATTGACCTCTCTGGATAGTGAGGCTGCAGAGATAGTGAGGTAGCTCAGCCCAGGCTTGTGCAGCAAAGCCCTTTGAGGGACAAGATGGAACCCCTGAGGTACCTCCTCATTCTTCCACAATGGCTCTGCTGGGGCAGGCTGGGTAGGAGTGGGGATAGGGTGAAGACTTGTCTCTTCCCTGTGGGGTACTGAAGCACAGACTCTAGCTGTGGCTGGCCCCTGGATGAGGCTGCTAGGCACCGTCCAAATACCTCCAGTTTGCCATTTGCAGAGCCTACCTCAGCCTGAGGCCTGATCAAACCCTGGGCCTACCCTGCAGGCTTCCTGCATCCAGAACATGGTCTTAGGGGCTGCTGGTCCATACGCACACACCCCTGCCTTCACATCACACCTATGTGAGTCAGAGGGAAGGGGCTCTTTCTGAGTCTGGTTCTTGTCTGAGTCCTCTGAGGAGAGGGTGGATGGGGACACCGGGGTTGCGGCTGGACACAGGTCCCAGCCCCTATAATGGAGGAAGCACAGCTCCTCAGTGGCTCCAGAGCTGGGCTAGAGCCTATGAATAGGAGGGGTCTCAGAGCAGGCACCCCTATTACCCAGCTGCATCCTTGGAGAGTCCCTGGCCAGCTGCGGGTGGGAGCAGGTGTATGGGAGCTGCCCTTCGGAGGGTGGGGCACGAGGAGGGTCCAGGATATCCCTCCACTCACAAAACCAGAAGAGCCTCTCCTTCATGCTCCTTCCCCCTCCCCACTTCTCCAGCGCTGAGCTCTGCAGGGCCAGGTGGGCACAAGTGTTGTGGGGATGAGAAGACCCTCGGTCAAGACCATGTGTGATGGCTGGGGGCGGCTCACTCTGCAGACGCATGCATCTGCTATTCAGCGGCTTCTCCCACTCTTCCTATTATATTTTATGACATGTAATTTGTCCTACACAGAACACAGAACACGGAGGTAAGGCACAAAACACCCTATAAAAGGCAGCTGTGGTTGTCATCCTCACAGGCCGGCTTGCCCGAGGCCAGGAGGAGCATTTGCAAGATAAGAACTCATCCAATCCACAGCAGCATGATGACCCAGACCTTGCCTCTTTTTCCCATTGAAGACATGTCACCTCCCATTTCCCGCCCAGCCTCACCAGACTGTTCTCAGAAGCACTGGCCCTTACCTGCCCACTGCCTATACCACAGCCCAGGGCTTTGGGGTCCTGCATCCCTTGCCCCAGCATTGCTGAGCACTAACAGTGTAGAGGCTGACAGTCTGGGTCCTGCTGAAGGGTTTGACACTCCTCTCAGTCCCCTGCTCACTGGGTGACCTCAGGCAAATCGCACAGCCTCTCTGAGCTTCATTTCTGAGCCATGGCAGAGGTTGTAGCAGGGGCTGCTTTGCTATGACATCATGAAGGTGTGTTGATACATGTGTGAACATGGTGCAACACATCCCGACATCCTAACCCGTCACTACAGGTCCACTACTTCAGTCTGAGGACTCAGGGCTTAACATGGCTCCCAAGCAGGAAGCCAAAAGAGGCAGAGATATTATGTTAGAGCTCTCACAAGTCTTAAGTGGGGCTGGGGAGAAGATCAATGGCTGGACTTGGTCCTGTGTTCCCCACAAAATACGCAATCGCATGGTAGGGAAGAAAAGCAAAGGTGTGCCTATGTAGGGAGGAAGAAAAGACAGGCAGTAAGCATGCCCAATAATACCCACAACATCTGCACAAGCCACAGGGAAATCATGGGCATCGGCCTCCCACGTATCAGCCTCTGGCTCCAGCAATGGCTCCATGCAGTAACTAGCTATTGAGGATCTTGTCTGCTGCCCACTTCCCTCAGGTGTGCAGGGACCTGAGAGTGCCCTTCTCTTTGTGTATCGGGTGAATGGAAACTGAGGCTCAGACAAGCTGTGTGGTTGGCGGAGTCTGCTCTGCCACTGGCCCAGGTGTCTTGGCTCTATGTTGGGTAGGGGTCCGCTAGCCAGGTCCTCCACTAGGACTCTCCTATCTGTGTATGAAGTAGCTCTCAGTTTCTGAGTGTGGAAGTGCTACCTGAAATCACACTAGAAGTCTGCAGAAGGGTACCAGAGGGAACAAGTTGTGGTTCACAAGGCATGTGCATTGGCAGGGTCAAAAGAAAATATTTTCTGGCAAATCAGAGGGCCTGTCAGAGAGCAGTGAATTCAGAGGAGACTGGCAACCCCTAGTGGGTCAATGGGACCGAGAAACAGCCGCCACTGATTGTGGGCAACCCAGAAGCTCAGGCGGCCATCTCTGCCAAGGTGGTGTCTGACCTAAGATGGGGACAGAAGAGTGTGTGGTGATAGAGAAGCCAGAGCAAATGTCCTAGGGTGGCTACAGACCTGACAAGAAGGCATGGGTGACTGAAGGCTTTGGTGAGGGGTCTGGAGGAGGACAGCCAGGTGGGTGGGTCAGGTAGGCAGATGTGGTAGAAGCTGAGCTCTGTGCCTAGAGAGTGTGGGGCCCTTGTAGGGCCATAGCAGAAGGTGCATGACATGATGCCCCTTTAGGAAGCCCCTCTGGTTGCTGGGTAGGCATGGAAGGATGCTGTACAATGAGGGACCATGATGCCCCTGGAGAGAACCAAAAGGAAATTCATAGCCCTTGTCTGGGCATTAGAAAGCCAGTTCCATCACCTCTGGGCTGTGTGACCTGAAGCGGGTTACTCAACTTCTCTGGTCTTCTCTCCTGCAAACTGAAGGGTTGCCATGTTCTCCAGCCTGTGTGGTACCAGTTGAAGCTTTCAGTTACAAATTGAGGTGATGACACCCACTTTGTACAAAGGGCCCAGTGGCTCACCATCCTCAGAACCTTGTCTCTGTTGGTGGAAGTCTGATAGGAGTTTGTTTTTTCAACTCCTCTGTTCATGACCATCTAGCTGTGTTTGTGTCCAGGTATGCCCATCTGTCCATCCATCCATATGTGGATAGCTACAGTTTCTAGTCATCAACTACCCATCCATCCTTCCATCCATCCATCCATCCATCCATCCATCCATCCATCTTTCCATCCATCCATCTTCCATCCATTCTTCCATCCATCCATCCATCCATCCATCCATCTGTCCATCCATTCTTCCATCCATCCTTCCATCTATCCATCTGTCCATCCACCCTTCCATCTATCCATCTGTCCATCCACCCTTCCATCTATCCATCTGCCCATCCATCCTTCCATCATCCATCTGTCCATCCATCCTTCCATCTATCCATCTGTCTACCCATCCTTCTATCTATCCATCTGTCCATCCACCCTTCCATCATCCATCCTTCCATCCATCCATTCTTCCATCCATCCATCCATCCATCCATCCATCCATCCATCCATTCTTCCATCCATCCTTCCATCTATCCACCTGTCCATCCATCCTTTTATTCAAAGATCTACTTGTCCATTCATCCATGTTGCCAGTCACCCACCCAATTACTCATGCATCCATGCATGCATCCATCCACTCAACTACGTACATCTACCCAACCACCCATCTATCCATACATATATTCATATATGCATACAATCATCAATCCATACACACATCCATATGTGCATCCACCCACCCAACCCTCCATCCATCCACTCACCAGTCCATCTTCCTATCTGTCCACCTGTCCATCTGTGCCATCCCTCCCCACTCCATCAGCCTCCTCAATGCGCATTGCCACAAACACAATTACCTTCCATAGCAACAGAGCTTCTCTCGAAACTGGGAAATGTTATTAGGCCACAATAACATATTAAGGGGGAGGTCTGAGCCGCCCGGAGCCCCTTCTAATGCACAGCAACACCTGCGTGACAAAGACTTTGTTCTAAGCTGTTTAGTAAATTAGGCCTTTCCTGGACAGTTTCAGCCTTCAATTTTTTTTAATACCAGCAATAAAATGGTTATATAATTAGTAGTAAAGCTGGCAGCCTGTTACTGGTGTTTTACTTAGAAGTAAAAAGACTATGCATGCGTGTGTGTGTGTGTGTGTGTGTGTGTGTGTGGTTTTTCTGACTGCAGGTAGATAAATTATTTGCAGTGTCAGCGACTCTATCCCACAGGCTGGGCCATGGAGATACCAGCCTGGAAAAAGTGAAGTCTAAGTTTTGACTCAGCTGCCCATTTGCTGTACGATCATAGAGAAGTTGTAATCTCTGAGCCTTGGCTCCCATCTGGAGAATGTAGGGCTGGCCTGGGTTACACTGGAGGCCGCTGGCAGGTCTGATTGTCTGGGAGGGGACGGTGGCTTTAAGTGGCATCTGTGTAGCAATGACTAGCAGCTTCTCCTCTGCCTGTATCTTCAGTGGTCTTTTTGGTCTTTCCACTTAGGGGTCCACCAGTGTCCAAGCAACACTTGTGAACCCCACACCCAGCCCAGTCCTCACCAGTTCCCAGCTCAGGAAAGATCCCCACTCCCCCAGTCCCAGGGCTTCGGCCATGCCCCAGGAGTCACCTGACCCTCTCCTCATGTCCCTCAGTTGATCAGGGGTCAGTGTGTCCCCCACAGGTACACTTTCTCCTCTTTCTGTCACTCCCCTGGTGACCCTTGACCTTTCAGGGGTGTCAAGCTTCAATGAACTGCTTCGGGGCCCTCCCCACTCTCAGAGTGTGGTTCAAGATCTCTCATGGTCTAGAATTTTCTGGACAGTTGTCCCCACTCTGCCTGCTGGTTGAAATCAGCATGGGCTACTGTGACCCTGACACCTGGGTCCCTGTGCCAGTGGCTTATTTAATATACAGGAATTCAGAGGATTTTTTTTTTTTTTGAGACAGTTTCACTCTAACTCAGGTTGGCCTTGAACTCTCAACCATCCTTCTGTCTCAGCCTCCCTGGTGTGTCTGTTTGGGCTTCGGACCAGCAGTGTTACCTTCTCTGGGCAGTGGTTGGGTTCACAGAAACTTGGGCCTGGTTCAGAAGCTGCATTTCAATGGAAAAGTCCATACTGCTCTGCAATACCTGGCCTCCCAGCCTCTCCTGACTCAAAGCTCAGCAGGGACACTGAGTCCCCACCCTCCATGCTGTCCATATTCCAGCCTCCGGCCCCTGCTTGCAGAATGTTCATTGCCAGTGGGAGTGGGGGTAGGGGGGAGTGGGGGGGTGTTGGTTGCTTCACCGTACCCTGTGGGGCACAGAGAGGCTGCACCTCAGGCAACAGAGCCCAGTCGCCTCTCACTCTCCACTGTTACCAGTACAGAGCTGGGACTGTCCACTCCAGGGGACAGGGCCCTGACTTCATGTTCGTCTCCCAGTGCCAGCAGTTAGCAAGGAAACTTTTCTTAAATAACAAGTAACGAGGCAGATGGTGCCCGGCAGGAATCAAGGCCATGCTCCCACCACTCACCCAGAGCACAGTCTGTGGTGGCTAGTGGCTCCTGACAACATGGGGGCAATGCTGTTCCTGGGAGGCCCCTGGTTGGAGGTGTAACACTACCCAGAGGAGAGATGGGACTGCCCATTAGTCTCCATCCATCAGCTTGGGACAGGCTGCTAGGGAGCCAAGTCACTCCCTCCTCGGCTGAGCTGGAGCCATGTGAAGGGGGCCTGAGGGCTGTATCACACAGTGAATGTTGGGTTTAATCAGACAGTGCAAGCCAAAGACAGGCTGATTGCTGAAGAGTGGTAGCTACCAGCTCATTAGCCTAACAACCCTTCACCAAACTGCTAGCAGGGCACTGAGGCCCTAGAGACAGCAGTAGGCAGAGGGTGCTTGCCCATCCTTAGAAACCAGGCCTGTCTTTGGAGACAGGGGTGGGCAACCCAAGCAAGCCCCTACTTGTAATACCCCAGCTCTTCACCAGAGGGCAGCAGACAGCTTTGTAGTGTGTTCTGCCCCTGCGGTCTCTACCCGTGAATTGCAGGAATGTAGGAAGGTAGCAGTGCTCTGTAAACCCAGTGGTCTCCCTGGGGCAGGTGGGTGGGCGAGGATGCCCAGTGGAAGCTGTGTGCTCAGCAAGCACACTCCATTTTCCTGCCTCAAAATGCCTCTGCTCTCTCAAGATACAATGAAGAAGTACTCTGGCCCTCTTGCCAACCATGGAAACATAGGCAGGGGCTGTATAGTCAGCAAGATGCTGGGACCGTGGAGGCACTCACTCCAAGCCCGAGATGAAAGGGTTGCCCATACAAGTGTGCACACGTGTGTATGCATACATGTGTGTATGTATGTGTCTGTCTGTGCATGTACACATGTGAGTGTGAATGTGTGTGCTCAGCACAAAGACAGAACAACCCCCAGGCAGCCCCAGGGTCCTGTGTAGAAGAGAAATAAAGAAAAAATATTTGGAAAAATGAAAGAAAGCAGATGTCAGGGAAGGAAAGGCAAATGTCCACTTGGGGGATGGGTGGAGCGAGGGAGGGAAGGAGGAGGTGCCAAGGAGCAGCTTGAACTGTGGAGGAGATGGGCACTGCCCTGCAGGGCTGTTCATGACCCCGGTCAGCAGAGAGGCAGGAGATGATAACAACTGACTTGGGAAGCTGAAGGAAAGGCAGTGGGCTTCTTGCCTTGAAGGAAGGATGGATCCCGCCTGCTGGTGAGGGGCAGGAGAGCCGCTGCACCACAGGGATATCTGAGCTGGGCCTGGGGCACCACTGGGTGAAAGGGCAGGTGCTTTCTGAGGAGGGATGAATTGGGGAGGGGACAGGTCAATTCCCTGGGCAGGAACAGCAAGGACAGAGGAGGATGGGGCTCAGGAGGGGACAGTCCTATGGGGACCTGGGCAACACAGCCAAGAATTGAATCTACCAGCTGCAGCAGCAGGTAGAGACGGAACACTGAGTCGCTCTCCCAGCATTAGGCTTGGGTTTGTTTGCCTTCCTTGACCAGAACATTTAGCAACTCTGTGTGTGTGTGTGTGTGTGTGTGTGTGTGTGTGTGTGTGTGTGTGTGTGTGTGTGTGTATACCTGAGTGAAGGTGCCCATGGAGTCCAGAAGAGGACATCAGATCCCCTGGAGCTGGAGTTACAGGTGGTTGTGAGTCGCCCGATGCAGGTGCTGGAAACCAAACTCTGGTCTTCTGGCAGGCAGTGTTCCCAGCCACTGAGCCATTTCTACAACCCATGTCCATGGATCTTTTGGCTCTGGGCTGCACACAGCAGCAGGTAGATGGTGTGTGGTAGCGGGTTCTTGAAGTCTCAGTGCTAACATCGGTTTAAAAGCCGGCTTCCTGGTCTCCTGGCCTAATTCCAGGCTTGAGTCAAATTCTGCCCTGGTAGGTTTTGGGAATTCACATTTTTAAGCAACTTCCAAGCAACCACTGAGCAGGTGGTTCTGGTCCCTGCCTGCTGGTGGCGGCTCAGGGGATGCCCAAAGGCAAGTCACTGAAAGCTCCCCTAGTGGCCATAAGAAGAACTGCAGCTCCCTTCTAAAAGAACCCATAACTTCGGACTGGCAGGGCTCCCACTATGGTTGAAGGCCGGGGGTTTCCTGTTGTAATTAAAACAGGCATCAACTGTCATGACTGACATACTGGAAGTGCCCAAGGTTATTCTCACCACAGAATTCTCAGCCATATTTCTCGATGATCTGGGTTAGGAGAGAGGCGCGGGTTCACAATGGGCCTGTAATTGGGTGTGCAGAATCTGGGGTGGTCATCTCCAGAGAGGTGGAGCCTGAGTTTGTCCTATTGCCCAGGCCCAGCAAGCTCTACACACAGTAGGCACTCAATGTGTGCTTACTGAGAGTCAAGTTAGTAAGTGAATGGGCGATCTCCTGATGGGCAAACAGTTCCCATTACATACATTTCAGGGAAAACAGATGCATGGCACCTTGTGATGGCACCCAGAGGACCAAGGGACCAAGAATTCAGGCTTCCAAATCACTGAGGCTGGCATGGCGTTTTCTCTGTACCCAAGGCGAGACAAGCATTCAAGCCGCGTACTAACATACACCATCAGGGGAAGACGTGTAAGGTCTCAAAGGGCCATGGATGCCCGGCTCTTTGGACTGAGCTGCTAATGCGTCTATTTAAAACCCACAAGTGTGTTTTCATTAGAGCAGACTCCAGAGGGCTTCTCTGTAAAGACCATTGTCTGCCTACTTGGAGTGGCCTTGTCCCCCTCGGGGCACCTTCCCACCTCCTCTGAACATACTGTTCCTTCCTCTCCGGGCCTCTGTTCCCAGCTTTTTGTCTCAAAGCCGCTTTCAATTCTAGGCCCACTTTCCATGCCACCATCACCGCCATCTCCTCGGCCCCACCAGCTGAGTCATCTTGGCGTGTGTCTGAGCGACTCCTCGGATGGCTCATTGCTCAGTGGTTATCTGTAGATCTATTTCAGCCCCACTTCCCTCTTCCCAGCCCCCACAACACACGGCCCCTCTCTAAATTGTAGTCCAGCAGATTCTGGGTGCTGAGGTGGGGAGGTCGCACTGTTCCCTGGGGACCCTGCTGCCTGGTGAGAGCATGGTGAGGAAGGGACAGGTTTTAAGGCCCAACCTCTTTTGTATAGCATGGCTCTGCCTCCTGGGTGAGTGTACCCCAGACCCCAAATATGTCAGAGCCATCAGGCACAGTCACTTGCTTTAGTGCCTCCCTGACAATGCCCACCCCCACCCCACCCTGCTCCCATGACCTGGGAGGGCAAGGCTGTGTGCTCAGTTCCCCACCGAGCCCCAGGCCGTGCTCAAATAGCCAGTTGTTCTCAGCCACATGGGTGAGATGACATGTGTCCTCACATGTTTATGGGACTGGGAGATCAGGCCCCAGCCTCCTCCAGGAATCACTTTGTCTTTCTTCTCTCTGCTCAGTAACCAGTGTGAACTTTCAAGTTCGGGTCACAGTGGTCCACTGCCCTTGGTGGCCTCCAGGATGCTGAGGGTAAATTGCTCCTTATTTTGTTGTTTCCTAAGCCCTGGCCACGCTCCACCCCAGGCAGCCCTTCTCACCTCAGGGCCTGTTTGCTTCCTGCTTCCTGCCACACCCCCGATGCGTGACTGTCTATGCTCTAGTACTCAGTTTGGATGTCCTCTGTGTCATGCAGCCCCCACTTCCTGAGACCCACCCTTTGATCAGGAATGCCCTTATTTGCATGACCCATATTTGCATAAACCCTATTTGCATGACCCTCATTTACATGGCCTTGATTTGCATGGCAGAGATTGCACACTGGAAATTGCTTGGATAGAGGCTTAAACTAAACCTTGCCAAATGGTGCACTGGCCAAATCTGGGCTGTCCTCCGTGCCATGGTGTGTATTATATATCAGGAAACTGCACATGAGGAACTCACCCTAAACAGAAAAATACTTTTTCCTGGGGCTGGTGAGATGGCTCCGGGGATAAAGTAATTATATAAGTGTGGGAACTAGAGTCCAGGTTCCCAGTACATGTGGTTGCAGTAGCCTGCCTGCAGTCCCAGTCACCCTAGAGGCAGAGATAAGGCATTCTCAGAGCTAGAGTGCAAGCTGGACTAGTGAAACTGATGAGCTTTCAGTTCAGATGAGAGACCCTGCTTCAGTGTATGAGGTAGAGAGAGTGATAGAATAGAGGAAGTGTCAACCTGCACATACTTGTGTGTACCCACACAAGTGAACTTACACACATACAAACACTACGTTTTATACTCCATTGCTTTATACTGTCAGTGGTACTGCAGTACTAGTACTCTAGTACTCTTGCCCCACACTGTGGGCGCTCTGACCACTGCACACTCCACTCCCTACACTGCGGGCGCTCTGCTCACTGCCCACTCCACTCCCTACACTGTGGGCACTCTGACCACTGCACACTCCACTCCCTACACTGTGGGTGCTCTGCTCACTGCACACTCCACTCCCTACACTGTGGGCACTCTGACCACTGCACACTCCACTCCCTACACTGTGGGTGCTCTGCTCACTGCACACTCCAC
>CABHPR010145659.1:0-23100 GCA_902168415.1 Peromyscus melanophrys
AATGGCAGCCTACAGAATGGGAAAAGATCTCCACCAACCCAACATCCGGCAGAGGGCTGATTTCCAAAATACTTAAGAAACTAGACATCAATCAAATTAAAAAATGGGGTACAGATCTAAATAGACATATCTCAACAGAACAATCTCCAATGGCCAAGAAACACTTAAGGAGATGTTGAACATCCTTAGCCATCAGGGAAATGAAAATCAAAATAACTCTGAGATTCCATTTTATACTTGTCAGAATGGCTAAGATCAAAAACCCAAGGGATAGCTCATGCTGGAGAGGCTGTGGAGCAAGGGGAACATTGCTGCTGGGAGTACAAACTTGTGCAGACATTTTGGAAGTCAGTGTGACGGTTTCTCAGAAGACAGAATCAACCTACCACAAGACCCAGCTATACTGCCCTTGGGCATATACCCAAAGGATGCTCAATCATACCACAAGGACACTTACTTGCTCAACTATGTTCATAGCAGGTTTATTTGTAATAGCCAGAACCTGGAAACAACCTAGATGTCCCTCAACTGAGGAATGGATAAAGGAAATGTGGTACATTTACACAGTGTAGTATTACTCAGCTGTTAATTAATTTCACCAGGAAATTTGAAGGCAAATGGATGGAACTAGAAAAGAATCATCTTGAGTGAGGTAACCCAGACCAAGAAAGAAAAAACATGGTATGTACTCACTCAAAAGTGGATATTAGCTGTAAATTTATAATCTGAGAAAGTTTGGGTCAAATGAGCAATGTGCATAAAGTCTACATGAAACATCCTTACTTGAATGTCCTTAAGCTACTTGAATACCATGTGTTTAAAATATGCTAATTAAATCACTTTTAACTGGCATTCATTAATTAAAGGAGGTTCAGAAGCATTCTGTATTTTCAGTATGTCTAAAATAAGCCTTCCCGCCAATGGACATGGGTATAATGAATTGACAACTGAACTTAAAATTCCAAATTAACCATATTTTTAAGAACTTCTGAAAGTGGTGCTTATGCAAGCCAACCTGAGCCCCTCCCCTTAAGTAAGGGCCCTCAGCATCAGTCACTTGAACAAGCACTGAGTATAAGCTGGGAGGAAGTGACCGTACCAATTCCTTACATTTGGTTTTAACAGATTTGACAATGGGTTACCTGCAATCACTCCCTCCCTTGCCCAGGGCTTCACACATAATAATGAGATACCTTACCACTGAGCTACACGTCTAGGCCCTGTTCTTGCTTTCCTGCCAAATATCCTTCTTGTGTATTTCACAGTTTGTTTGAAAATTATTTGATAAAAATCAAATAATAGAAAATAGACACCTATAGGCCCTACCTCAAGACTGTGGCTTGCAAACCAGCTTTGCACAGTGAGTACTGCCAACTTCCATCTGTCCTTGCTGCCATTTCCACACAAATAGGCCTAGCTCTAGACCATGGCTTGCCTGGTCTAGACCCAATCAAACAGGGCATGTACCAGCTTTATGTCATGCAGTTCTTGCACTGGCCCAATCAAAAGCTGGCTATATATTTCATACATACATCCAAGGTCAGATATCCAGGCCACATTGCAAAAGCAAAAATGATATGAAAAGCCAAGACATGATGTCTCCCATAAAACCTACTACTCCGCTAGAAATGTTCTCTCATGAGAATTCCTTAGATGAACCCCAGAACACAGAACTTAAAAGAACAACCATAAATTTTGTCAAGGGATTTTAGTAGTTTAAGAAAACACAAAAACACCTCAAACTTCAAAAAGATAATAAATGCTTGAGTGTTGGCCAAGAATATACAGACATAGAGCTGAATGAGTGGAATCAAAAACTCAAGAGAAAGCCATACAAGTAAAATACAGAATATCAGGACTCAAAGTAGAGGAATTAGACCATACAGCAAAGAATATATTTTTTTTAAAGCCCAGGAAAGGAACCCAGAGGAACCGTGGGATGCCATTACAAAACCAAACCTGTGGTGATACTTTAATTGTGCTGAAATGTGATTTTATTTGTATGTTAGTAAAGTTTGCCTGTAGATCAGAGGTCATAGCGAGCCAGGGACAGCAGTCAGGTGGTGGTAGCCCATGCCCTTAATCTGATCATATGGCAGCAGAGTCTCTGTGTGGTCAAGGACACAGCCAAGCGTGGTGACACCAACCTTTAATCCCAGTACCAACCATAGAGACTAGGAGGTCTGTACAGACAGGCAGTGACGAGGAAGTCATGTGGTTGGGTTTAGAGCCAATGAGAAGGCAGAAAGGCAATAAAAAAGACAAGTCAGACAGGAAGAAACTCTCAGGGGAAGCGATGACAGCAAGTGGTAAGCTAAAGGTAGTCTTGGCTCTTTGCTAGTGCTCTGATCTCTTGGGCTTTTAACTCTGTCTTTGGCTCAGGGTTAGGGTTTGGCTCTGTGTTTCTTATTTAATAAGACTGTTTAGAAATTCATCTATACAAACCTTCAAATTATAGGCATAGATGAAGAAGAAACATCCTAGGCCAATACATAGACCAGATCTTCAAGATCATAGAAAACTTTCTAAACTAAGGAAAAAAACATACTTATACAGATATAAGAAGTACATGAAACACCAAATAATAAACTCTTCATGGCATATCATAGTTAAAACACCAACTATAGAGAACAAATATTGAAAGTTGCAAGAGAAAACACACAAGTAAAATATACCCAGAAAACTATCTGCCATAATTGAAGGAAGAAAACCTTTCCATGATCCAAATCGCATGAAAGAGTTCATATCCAGCAGGCCAACCCCACACAGAGTACTGGCTGCAGTACTTCAGACTGAAGAGAGGAATAAGCACACCCAAGAGACTGTAGAAAGAAAACAAATGAAGCTATGATTACTGAAACATTAAGAAAATATGAGTAAGAAAACAACAAAAGATGGAAACCAACATACACCTTTGGGTAATAACTTTCTCAATTCTCAAATCAAATGACAGGTTGGCTGAATGAATTAAGAAACTAAATCCATCTTTCTGGTTTTTTTTTAAAATTTTTATTTATTTATTTATTTATTTATTTATTTATTTATTTATTTATTTTTATTTTTATTTTTTCTGGAGCTGAGGACCGAACCCAGGGCCTTGTGCTTGCTAGGCAAGTGCTCTACCACTGAGCTAAATCCCCAACCCCCCCATCTTTCTGTTTATAAGGAAATCAGCTTTCAAGAAAGGAACCACATTAGACTAAAAAGATGGAAAAAAGTACTTCAGTCTACTGAGACCAGGAAACAAACAGTATTGCTATCCTAATATCTGACAAAATGAACTTCAAACTAAAACTAATCAGAGATAACGAGAGATACTTCATTCTAATCAGGAGTACAGTTAACTAAGAAGACATTACTAAACTAACAGTCATGCATCAAACACTATGTCACTCACTTTCATAAGAAAATCTACTACTAAAGACAGATTAACATCAATCCATTAATAGTAGGTGATTTCAATACCCCCTTTCTCCAATAGGTAGGTCATCTGTACAAAAAAGTCAGAGAAACATCAGGTTAATTGACATCATGCATCAAATGGACTTAGCAGGTATCTACAGAATATTCTACCCAAACACTGAAGAATATACATTCTACTCAGCAATCTACAAAAGCATATTTATAATAGACCACCTCCTGGGATACCAAACAAATTTAACAAATTCAGAAAATTTGAAACCACTCCTTATACTCTGACCATTGTGCAGCAAAACTTAAAATCAATAGCAAACAAACTCATGGAGCTTAAATAACTCATTACTAAATGATGATAGGTTCCTAGAAGAAATCAAGGAAGACAATTACTGTAGCTAAATGAAAATACAACAGAACCTCTGGGACACATTGAAAGCAGTCCTATGAGGAAAATTTATAGTTCTGAGTTAAAAAAAAATCAGAAAGACCACATATAAATGACTTAATGATACAACTCAAGAATTTGGAAAAGCAAGAACCAAACCAAACCTAAATCCCATAGATGGCAAGAAATAAAAAAGATGAATTAATGAAATTGAAGCAAAGAAAACAATACATAGCATGAGCCTAAGAGCTGGTTCTTAAATAAATATGCTCCATAGACCATTGGCTCAGCTAACCAAATGAAAGAAATGACTCAACAGAATCAGAAATGAACAGGAAAGCATTACAACAGATACAAAAATTCAGAATGCTATAAAGGTATACTTTAAAACCTATACTCTGGCCAGGTGGTGGCACAGGCCATTAATCCCAGCACTTGGGAGGCAGAGGCAGGTTGATCTCTGAATTCAAGGCCAGCCTGATACAGAGTGAGTTCCAGAACAGCCAGGGCTACACACACACACACACACACACACAACACACACACACAACACACACACACACACACACACACACACACACACACACACACACACAGAGCAGAGGCAGGTTGATCTCTGAATTCAAGGCCAGCCTGATACAGAGTGAGTTCCAGAACAGCCAGGGCTACACACACACACACACACACACACACACACATGTCTTGAAAAACGAAACAAAAAATCTGTACTCCCAAATCTCCATCTAGGAAGCTCGTATTTCCTTAATACTAAAACAAAGATCAGGTAAAGACAGAACAGAAAAGAAAATTATAGGTCAATATCCCTGATGAACATCAGTTCAAAATAAACCAAGTACAGATATACATTAAAAAGATTATCCCCCATGACCAAATTGGCTTTATCCAGGAGATGCAGAGCCAGTTCAACATATATAAGTCAATAAATGTAGTAAATCACATTGATGGATTTAAAGACAGAATTCACATTGGCCATCTCAACAGATGCAGAAAAATTGTTTTTATAGTACTCAAAAGTTCTGGTTGCAGCAATGAGTCAAGATAAGAAAGAAGTCAAATTATCCCCATTGCAGATGATACTATACATTAGAAATGATCAACAATTTCAGCAAGTGGCAGAATACAGAATCAACTTGCACAAATCAATAGCTTTTCTAATACACCACCAACAAAAACACAAAGACAGTGCACACATTCCAATTCACAATAGCCGTAAAGAAAAAAAAAATATCCAGGAATAAACTTACTTAATCAAAGAGGTAAAAGACCTCTACAATTAACACTGTGAAAATTAACATTCTACCAAAAGCTATTTTCAGATTCAGAGCATTCCTAATCAAAGCTCCCATCTCATTCTTCACAGCAATAGAAAAAACTATCCTAAAATTCATATGGAACTGTAGCATGAATCTTAAAAGTTCTTATTAATAAAATCAAACCTGAGGCCAGTTATTGGGGTGAACACTGGAAGATCAAAGAGTTAGAACAAGCCACAGCTATCTCACCTCGCTGGATCGTCAGCTGGTCTTGCTTCCTCAGACTGGAGGCCTCTGAGTCCTCATCCAGAATGGGTCTCAGCTGAACTGCTGCTAGAAGCCTGAATGCTTAACCAGGCCAAATGCCTAACCAGCCAAATGCCTCTAGTTTCTGGTCCTCACGCCTTATATACCTTTCTGCTTTCTACCACCACTCCCTGGGATTAAAGGCTTGCTTTCTGGGATTAAAGGCGTGAGTCACCATACTTGGCTGTATCCTTGAACACATGCATTTCTGCCTCTGGAATGCTAGGATTAAAGGCGTGTGCTACCACTGCCTAACCTCTGTTTAATATTGTGGCTGTTCTGTCTCTGACCCCAGATAAGTTTATTAAGGTACACAATATTTTGGGGAACACAATACCACCACATGGAACCACACAAAACTCTGGATAGCTAAAACAATCCTGATCATAACAACACTGGATGGATTACAATTCCAGATTTCAACATATATTACAGAGCCATGGTAATAATATGGTACAGGTACAAAAACAAACAAGTAGACAGGTGGAACAAAAATCAAAGACCCAAACATGAGTACATGTACCCTCAGCCACTTAATATTTGACAAAGATGCCAAAAAGATACTGGAGAAAAAGCATCTTCAACAGATGGTGCTGGGAAAACTAGATGTCCACATGTATGAGAATGAAATCAGGCCCATATCTATCATTTCACACAAAAACTAATTCCAAATGGATCAAAGACCTAAAAGTAAAACCTGAAATTCCTAGAAGAATACACAGGTAGTACTCTAAATGATACAGGTGTAGGAAAGGACTTCCTGACTAGGACTCCATTTGCCCAGGAATTAAGGCCATAAAACGGAAAAGGTTTCGTAGTATTGGGAGGTACTATGCAAACTGCCAAGGGAGGGAAGCAATCAAAGTGCTACTCAGCTGTGATGCCTACTGTGAACTACAACAATCACCAGCATGGCAAATTATCCGGGGGGGGGGGGGCAATAGAGGCACTCTTATCTTAGAGGTAACCAGCAGCTGTCTAATTAGACTTAAGGTCCATTCAACAGGAAGGAAATAAAAATCATGTCTGGTAGGTGAAACCTAGCCAACTACCCAGGGTTAGTGAGGTCATGAATCTTAAGGGAGAACCTATTCCTGGTTCTTTTAACCCAACACAATCCCTAAATACATTCTAATTCTACCCACAGGTAAGTATCGCTTCTCAATTCTCACCAAAGAAAACTTTTCTTAGCTGTAGACAGAGACTATCCAGAAAACCACAACTGCTCAAAATACAGTAAGCAATGGATCATGGGGTGCCCAGCCCCAACAGCTATACCTACAACACAACTGCACTAAGGCTCAGGGAACATCTTGGAGGAGGGCATGGGAAGACTAGAAGAGCTGGAGGACTAGGAGGTATTGTGTCTACAATATGGCAGCCTGAACAAGAACAGCACCAATAGACATGCTAACATGGAAGGGGAAAAATTGAACAGGGCCCCACCTGTACACAAAGAACTGCTCAGAGAGAGTGAGTTAGTCTTCCTTACCTCCAATCGCCAAAGCAAAGGTAAGGACAACTTTCTTTTCTTATTAAATATGCTTATTTCTGTGTTGCTTAGCTTTTATAGTAAAGACAATTTTGAGTTAAGAAAATACTTCCCAAGAAGTTTTTTGATTTTAATATTAAATCTGTATCTAGCTGAGCTCATGAAGTGGCATGTGAAATGAGAAGGCAGGAAGAGGTGCAGTTAAGGGACATTTTGATGGCCAGCTTGCAAGAAACAGAGACTTGAGCTGTGTCTCTGGAAGCAGGTATTCAACACAGTCAGACACGCAAATTTACCTGCTTGTCTGCAGTGAGGTAACTAAGATGTTGGCTAGGAAGAGTTTAACTCCACTCTCAGGGACAACAGTATGAGAAGGCTCATGATAGGTCACTGCAGTGAACTGCTACTTCCTGGGAAGAAGCCTGATCAGGTGGGACAAGTGGGATGGCCTGAGAATATCCTGGAATGTAAAAACCAGAACTGCTAGTCTTCAAAGGAAGATCTGCAACAAGGATGGGCACAAAGTAAAAGTGGACAGGAAGCAGCAGAGGCAGCTGAGGACTAGTGGGTAGTTAAGTCTTTAGCAAGCTGGAGTAAGCTTGAGGTCTGCACCTAGTTTTTAAATTTTTAAACTTGTGGCTAGGGCATAGTTCATTGGGAGAACACTGGCAGAGCACTTATCAAAAGCTCACACAGGTAACAAAATAGATACAATCCAACTCACCATGCTTGTTAGCAGCTGGTTCTAAATGTAATGGTTAAATTTTCAAGATCTTCACATTTTAAATGCAGTTCTGACAGCAGGGTGGCTATAAACTGTGTAAATACCACATTTTTTGGAGAATGCTTCTGAATGCCAAGAATCGGTGTCAATCTGAAACCAATAATAGTAAATGCATATGAGGAAAAGAGAAGGGCTGAAGGACGCATCTTCAACTTGCCACGGTGAATCTCCTGACAAGGAAGAGGTTTCTTTGAAATAACAAAATTCCTAGAGAAAGGCTTTACTCAGGTAAAAGTCTCAGAAGATTGAAAGACCAACAAACACTGTTCAATAAGGAAAGAAATCTATATACCTGTACTTATTAACATGCTCATTAAGCCAGCAAAAATTCTTAGGATAAAAAGCAAAATGAATAAAATTTTCATTTGTAAAATGGAGGTGATAGGGGAGCTTTGGAAACAAATCTATATAGAATGTTTGGGTTATACCACCCCCCCCCCCCCAAAAAAAATAACTGACAAAATGCAAGATTACCTTTTGGGATGAAACTCTTTAACATTTTAATTTTTAAAACATTAAATAATATCACAAGGCATTTAATACCAATTGCATGCTTTTTTCTTTAAAGCACTTCTGATATATTGCTCTAAAAACTGACTACATGTAATGGAGACTTTAGTTCTCAAATGTAATCAATAAGCAAGACTTTTATTAGAAAACTTTTTCTTTTGTAATGTGCTGTGACTGAACTCAAGACTTTGTACACGCAAGACAAGCTATATTCCAGGCACTAGGTTTTAATAAAGCATACAATGTAGAAAACCCAAGACCACTGAGTACACTGCTGCCTGGCACTCAACCCCTCTTCCTCAAAGAACCAAAGCCACAGGTATACACATATATTAAAGTGAATGGTTGTGGGAGAGCAGAGGAGATACCTGGAACAAGAGCACGGCGAGGGAAGGCACATATGAATTCTCTTGTACCTGCTACTGCAGCTCCACCGTCCAGGAGGAAGGAGTTTTTGCAGAAGGAAGGGTCAAAGTGTCCCAGCAAACTAGCCATGAGCATGCTGGCAGTTCGAGCTACTGGGACGTTTACCATGCTCCTAGGCTAGCAACCCACCTGGGTAAGTAATCTAAAATATGCACAGTAGAGTCTCATACCATCTCCCTAGGTGCCTTCAAGGTGCCATGCCAGGGGCCATTCTGGGAAGTGAGATAGGAGTTTGGACTAATAGGGAGTTGAGAGAGGCCTGCTATTCTCATGTCTGGGCTTCCACAGACATTCTATTGCACTGTATAGGGTTTAGCTGCCTTGCCAATTCAACTTGGCTCAGCAGGATAACTATTATCTAAGCCTGCTAAGTACAATGTACTGTGAAGGATAGGTATTGTGACCTGCAGAACTGAAGGTGCTATCTTTGAGAACCAGGATATCAGAGTGCTTGCCCTGAGATCAAAGATGTATATGGACTTGTGCTTCTTCCAAGACTGAAGGCCAATGCCCACTTTCTCCATTGTGTCAAAGCTAGGTGCTTGTTACTGTCAGGACAGGGAAAATCAACATCATTAGCCTGGGTGTCATGAGGGAGTCTTGAGCAATTCTGGTCTCAGCTGCTGCCCCATCCCCAGATAAGGGAGATCAGAGGAGAACACTGCCCAACTCTGTTAGCCCTGCTCTCAGACACTGCCACTGAAGCAGCTGGGAGCAAACATGTAGATTTTGTTGTTACCCTTCTTGGTAGCTCCCACTACTACCTGCATCTTGTCTGCACTGCAGTCAAGCCTCCATGAGTGCCATAGAGGAAGCACTGAATCCTGTAAGTGCCTCTCTATGTGGTGTTTGTTGGAGATTGATGGCTTCAGACACCTCTTGCTAGTAGTGGAGTTAGCACTGAAATACTCCAGGAAACCCTTACTACTGGGTAGGTGCCGTTATGCCCACTGTAGGGGTAGTGACACAGTGGATAGCCACACCCAGTGTTCTCTATTGCTGGCATGTGGCCTGTAGAGACAGTGGCTCTGTGACAGTTATGCACTGTGCCCAAACTCACTAACCACAGTTAAAGAAACTTTAGTTAAATGACAGTCTGGCCTCCAGCTAGACAAACCATCAATGACTGTGTAACAAAATGGCACCCCAAGACACGTTTTCAAGAGAAAGCTTCTTAAGCACTTCATAAAAATGGTAGAGATATCTATCTACTAGATTTTTAAACCCCAGTGAAGGAATACAACAAACACGAGGGACAAACACACACCCCAAGGTGAAATGATGGCACCAAAAGAACTTTTTGTGTGTGTGTGACAACTCACACAGCCTTGAGGCAGGGGGGATGTGGTGATATTGTGTCCCCCAAAATAGTGTGCACCCTAATAAACTTATCTGGGGTCAGAGAACAGAACAGCCACTAGATACAGAGGCCAGAAAATGGTGGCGCACACACCTTTAATCCTAGCATTCTGAAGGCAGAGAGCCGTCTGGATCTCTGTGAGTTCAAAGCCACACTGGAAACACCCAGTCATGGTGACACATGCCTTTAATCCCAGGAAGTGATGGCAGAAAGCAGAAAGGTATATAAGGTGTGAAAACCAGGAACTAGAGCTGGTCAAGCATTCAGGCTTTTGAGTAGCAGTTCAGCTGAGATCCATTTGGATGAGGACTCAAAGGCTTCCAGTCTGAGGAAATAGGATCAGCTGAGGAACTGGCAAGGTAAGGTGGCTGTGTTTTGCTCTGCTTCTCTGATCTTTCAGCCTTCACTCCAATACCTGGCTCTGGGTTTGTTTTTATTAATAAGACCTTTTAAGATTCGTGCTACATTTGGTGCCCAACGTGGCAAGAATTCATTAAAAAACCGTTGGTGGGGGCTGGAGAGATGGCTCAGAGGTTAAGAGCACTGACTGTTCTTCCAGAGGTCCTGAGTTCAATTCCCAGCAACCACATGATGGCTCACAACCATCTGTAACGAGATCTGGTGCCCTCTTCTGGCCTGCAGTCATACATGCTGTATACATAATAAATAAATAAATCTTTAAAAAAATTAAAAAAAACAAAAACAAAAAAACGTTGGTGGCCTTACAGGCCAGGGGTTATAGGTCCCAGGCCCGGCCGGAGCTACAAGCGATCCGGCTGCACAAAGTCAGAGCTGCACTTGACTGTAGCTACAAGCGGTTATTACACACAGCTGGAGCTACTTTCGGCCAGATCACCAACTCACATGGTCGGAGCTTAAAGGAGCCGGAGCTCAGGCCTGAATCGGCTGGACTTTAGTGTAGCATGAATCTAAGAGAGTCTTATTAATAAAATCAAACCTGAGCCGGGTATTGGGGTGAACACTGGAAGGTCAGAGAGACAGAATAAGCCACAGCTATCTCACCTAGCCGGATCCTCAGCTGGTCTTGTTTCCTCAGACTGGAGGCCTCTGAGTCCTCATCCAGAATGGGTCTCAGCTGAACTGCTGCTAGAAGCCTGAAAGCTACATGCTTAACCAGGCCAAATGCTTCTCCAGGCCAAATGCCTCTCCAGGGCAAATGCCTCTAGTTTCTGGTCCTCACGCCTTATATACCTTTCTGCTTTCTACCACCACTCCCTGGGATTGAAGGCTTGCTTTCTGGGATTAAAGGCGTGGGTCACCATGCTTGGCCGTTTCCCATGTGGCCTTGAACTCACAGAGATCCAGAGGGATTTCTGTCTCTGGAATGCTAGCATTAAGGGCGTGTGCTACTACTGCCTAACCTCTGTTTAATATTGTGGCTATTCTGTCTCTAACCCCAGATAAGTTTATTAAGGTACACAATATTTTGGGGAACACAATACCACCACACTTTAGCTTTTAGCTTTTTTCTCTTCTCCTGGTAGGTAGTAGGCGCTTTCTTTCAGGGTGGGGCTTGGACCTGCCTCTACTGAATGTACCAGGCTCTGCTGACTCCTCATGGGAGGCCTTACCTTCTTGTAGGAGGGGTTGGGGTGGGAGGCTGGAGAGGCAGGAGGAGGGAAGAGGGGAATCTGTGATTGGTATGTAAAATGAATAAAAAATTTAATAAAAATTTCATATTATTGTACGTACATGCATATATATGATATGTGTGTTTGGGAGCATGTGCTGTGGCATGCATGTAGAGGTTAAAGGACAACTCTGTGGAGTTGATTCTCTCTTTCCACCTCTTACATGGGTTCTGGAATAGAAAAGTTGCCAGGTTTAGGCAGCAAGACCCTTTACTCACTGAGCCACCTCACTGACCCCAAGAACAAAGAAGTCTTTATCAACAGATTCCAAAGAATTCAAATGGATGAAATGCTTGATAAAGAATTTAAAAATAATAATTATAAAATATCTCAGTTAAAAACCTATGGGAATAAGGTTAATAGCTAAATATAATTAGAAAGACAGTACAGGATATATATTAGAAATACTGCAAAAAAATTTTGGAAAAAAAAAAAAAACCTCAAACAAATTTTGGAAATGAAGATCCCACTAGGAACAAAACACACCCAATAGCAACCAACTACCCCAAACCAGCTAAGACCCAAGAGATGACCATATAAAATGGGTCTTCTAAAAGATCCTAGTCAAAGCTGTGTGTGGCATCTACACTTGTGATCCCAGCACTTAGGAGACAGAAAAGCAGAGAGATTGTCTATGAGCCTGATACCAATCTAGTTTACATGAGTTCTGGGGCAGGCACCAAGACTACAGCTACATGGCAAAGTCCCATTTTGAAGAACCACAAGCAACCAACCTTTCAAAAGAAGAAACTGAAGGAATCCAGGACTACCAGACCAACTTACAAAATGTTTAAGAGAGACCTATATCCATAAGGAAAAGCAAGATAAACCTCCATCATGGAAGCACACAGAAAGATAAACCCCACTAGAAGGAGGAATAGGTAAGAATACTGTTTATAGTATACACAACCAAACCATAAGATGAACCAGAAAAAGAACAAAGAATATTCAAAACAAGTAAAGATAACAACAGCCAAAATGATTAAATTACTATTAAAAGATACAGAATGAGCTTGTCCTGGTAATGCATACCTGTAATCCCTAGGACCCAGGAGGCTGAGACTGGAGGATTGCTGTGCCATCAAGGTTAGCCTGGGGTGCATAGTGAAACCTCATCTCAACAAAAAAACAAAAGATACAGATTGTCTAAATGGACTAAAAATCAAGACCCTATTGGGTATGGTAACACATGGTAAATCAGCACTCAGGAGTCTGAGAAAAAAGGATTGTGAGTGAGGCCAGTCTAGGAGCTAAATAGTAAGACCCCGCCTTAAAAAGGAAAACAGACAAACGAGGCCCAACAATATGCTGCCTAGAAGAAACTCCCTTTACCAGTAAGGACAGAGTGAAGGGCAAGGGATGGAAAATGGAAATAAGGCAACAATAGTAGTTACTTTTGCTTGAAAAAACAGACTTGAGCAGTAGGCCAATGAATTCATGAATCAATTCAACAAGGAAATTTAAAAGTGATACATTTATATTGTTAGAGCACACTACTGTATGAAACAAACATAATTAGAAGAGACTGGTTCCAGTACAACAACCGTGAGGTATTTTAATATTTTTATTAACGGGTTCAACCCCTCCCCAAAATATCAAGAACTGTAAGTGTTAACCTGTGTTATATAGCAAACAAACCTAACAGAACAACAGCTGAAGAATACAAATTCTATTCCTCAGCACATGGAACTTTCTGCAGAATAGATCCTATATTAAGTCACAAAACAAGCGTTAGAAAAGGAAAGGAAATAACTTGCTTTTCTGATCACAACAGAATAAAACTAGAAGTCAACAAGAACAAACTTTCAGAAATTATATAAATACACGGAAACTGAACAGCACACTTCTGAATGAGTGGGTCACTGAGCAAATCAAAAGGGAATTTCTTTTTTTTTCTTTTCTTTTTGAGACAGGTCTTTCTGGCTGTCCTAGAACTCACTATGTAGACCAGGCTGGCCTTGAATCCATAGAGATCTCTCAAGTGCTGGGATTAAAGGGGTGTGCCATCTCACATCCAGCTCAGGAATTCAATTTTTTTCTTGAATAAAATGTGGGATTCAGCAAAAGTAACACCAAGAAGGATGTTTATAGCAACTAGTGCCCACATGACATGGTTATCTGAACACCAGCAAAACACAGTATTTGTGGGAGGGGAAAAAGATCAGAGCAAAAGAAAATAGAAAAAAAGAAATGGTGTGTGTGTGTGTGAAACCTGAAAAAAAATACAATAGATCATGACACAAAGTTGGTTCTTTAAAAAGATACAGCCAGTAAATCTTTACTCAGACTCAGCAAAGAAAAATAAAAGCACCAAATAAGATATAAAGGGACATATTACAACTACATGCCACAGAACTACCAAGTTTGATTAGAGACACTATGAAAAATGATCCATTAAACTGGAAGGCATATAAGAAATGGACACATTTATGGACACATGATCTATAAACACTCAACTATGAGGACAATAAAGTCTGAATTGTTGTCCTTTATTTAAATGGTTGCTGCCTTTTAAGCCACGGCTGTCTGAATCAGCAACTGCAACTCTGCTACCAGCAGCAGGTAGGCCGCAAGGGCCATAGCCAGAGGGAAATCTGTTTCCTCTGGCTCCAACTCTTGCAAAGCTACGAAGGGAACTTAACTGAACCTCTCTCCCTCTGAAGAACTCAAGTTTCAAAGATTAAGGTGGAATTCTGCTCTTCAGAGGCTGAATAGCAAGTAGCTCACCTCTCCTTCCTCGTGTCCTCCAAAAAGCCCCCAAGCTTCTCCTCGCCCCTCCTTATAAACCCTTTCTCACCTGGCTCCTCCTTACCACTTCCTGTCAGCTAGTTGCTGACTCAGCCTCATCTTTGTATCATTAAAGAAACGTTCCAGAGCAAAAAGTAACACACCTTGAAATAATATTCTACAATACTGAATAAGCCAATAGCAAGTCCCATAATAAATGTGAATTAGTAATACACTTCCTAACAGAAAAGCCTAGGAATACATGGCTTCGCTATTGAATTTTATGAATCTTTTAAGGAACGAAAACCAACAACTTTATAGAACTGAAAGGGAAGGGATCCTTTCAAGTTCACTCAGAGATCACCCTTACCCTGTAAAATGTAGAGGATAAGGTGTTTATGAATATCATAAACATGCAAGAATTCTCAAAAAAATTTAACAAATACAATATCAAGATCATTCACCATGATTCAGTTTTATGTCATGCAAAGATGATCCAATACATTCAAATTAGTAAATAAAACATCACATAAACAGAATGAAGGAATAAAAACTATTATTTGAACAGAAAAAATAGCATTTGATGAAATGCAATATCCCTTCATAATAAAATACCAAACAGGTATAGAAAAAGCTATTTCAACATAATAAAAGTTAAAAACTGAAATTCTTTCCTCTTAAGAACAAGAATGGGACAGGGGTGCCTATTTTCATTGATAATATATTCAATGTACTTACACAAGTTTTGGTGAGAGCAATTAGACAAAAGAAATAAAAGTGTGGTAGCATATATTTAGAGAACTACAAGTTGTAAGAGGTTGGTAGGCAGAAGGACATGTTGATGGGGGACTCACACAAGGTCTGTTAGTGACAGGAATGTCAATGTGGGGTGTGGAGGTTCCTGTAACAAGTCATGGAGCAGACAGCATTCCTCAGGCCCTGGATCCAAGATTTCCTGCCTGTTCTAAATTTGAGCTTTAACTGTGCTGCATAATTATACTCCTAGAAAGTTAGCCAAAGACAATTCCTTTAATCTTATTTATCCTCTTACATTTTTCCTTGGAAAATATTTCTTCCCCACCCCAGTTTCTAATAGAAATGAAAATGATTATAAGACTATATAATACGGACCTTCTAAGTGTTGTTAGTTACTAAAATTATTTTTGAAACAAAGGTGGGGTGTAAATGAATATACTCTAACAGCTTCTGTGTGCCCAGTGGGTTACTTTTAGAGAGTCATCTATCCTCTCTAGAGAACAGGCATTTGAAGGCAAGAAGGACAAGATGGTTTTAACAAGTTTTAAAATAGTAATACATAAAGATGCCAACCCTGGAAATATGACTTAAATGCATAATTTTATACATGAGTCAAGAGAATTATGATTTGTTGTATTTTCAAAGTAACTCACATCTAGAAGACAAATGGACCAATATATTAAAGTTGCATGTGTTAACAATTCCTTGAATATGCTTCTATTGGTTAATAAAGAAGCTGCTTGGCCTATGGCAAGACAGGTTATAGCTAGGAAGGAAACACAAGCAAGGATACAGGGAGAAGAAAGGTGGAGTTGGAGGAGACGCTGAGCGCTACCGGGGAGCAAGATGTAATGGAACATAGGTAATGCCAAGAAGCCATGTGGCAAAACATAGATTAATAGAAATGGGTTGAATTAAATTGTAAGAGCTAGATAATGATAAGCCTGAGCCATAGGCTAACAGTTTGTAATTAATATTAAGCCTTCTGAGTGATTATTGTATAAGCTGCTGCGGGCCTGCCAAGACAGGAAACTTGCGGCCACATTCCTCCCATTGCAATCAGTCTCCCCTCGTCCTCCCTCATTGCTTTACTCCTCTCCACTGTCCTTCCTGTCTCTTACTCTGTTATCTGTTTACTTGTCTCTCTCCCATTCGAAAAGCATCACTGGGCGGTGGCCTCCTTTATCTTGACTGTATCTTTGACATCTGTCCCACTGCAGCAAACCAGTAACTACTAACTGAAGGTAGCTTAGCAGGTCATTTTGTTGTACTGCTGCAAGGTTTTTCCTCTTTATCATAACATTCCCCCTTTCATTTTCAGAGGAAAAGATGGAGGGTGATTTTCGATGCTTCCTTTTTGCTTGCATACAGCTGCATCTTCATGCCAGAATATTCCAGAGCACCAGCCAGGGATTTAAAATGAGCTTTCAATGCATCAGGGGACCAAGTACTACACGGAACTTCCAACTTACTCCTGTACTTTCCCTCTCACTTCTGTCTTGGAATTCTGTGTTATCAGAGTAGTCAGTCAGGGCCAGAGCCTGGGCCCCGGCAGCCCTACAAGAGTGGCTCTGACCCCAGCCTCCGCAGGCCACTTCCACAAAGACTCATGAGATGAGGGAAAGGAGATTTACTCAATGTGGTCACTTTGGGAAGAGGAACAAATAAAGAAATCTAGTTACACTTCTGGCCCTCTAAGTCCTGACATAAGGTTTAAGTCTGAACAGAAGGCAAGAAGTATGCATAACTAGGCAATCCTGGTCTAGGTGTAATCCGCCATTACTAACCCATGTCCTGGCTCCAGTATTTTCTGTAGGTGGTCTAGCAAAAGTCATCAAAACGATGTGAGATCTCTTTCTAGGAGATGAGTTCCTCCACTGGCTGGCACTAGGGTTAAGCCTTTTTCCTTTTCCCAGCATAAAGTTCCTGGCAAACATAGGCAGGGGGACAACTGTCCCTAGAATACCTTTGTTCCTGCCAGAACAGTTACATGGGAAGCACAGATTCTGCCAAGAGGAAAGAAACAGTGCTAAGTGTCACCGGGCAGGCTTAATCTGCAGCTTTTAATTTACTTCCTGCCGGGTTGTGGTGGTGCACGCCTTTCATCCCAGTACTCTGGAGGCAGAGGCAGGCGGATCTCTGTGAGTTTGAGGCCAGCCTGGTCTATAGAGTGAGTTCCAGGAAAATCACCAAAACTACGTGGAGAAACCCTGTCTCGAAAAACAAAAACAACAAAAATTACTTCCTGTCCTAAAACCAGCCAACCAAGCAACCACATGGCTCCAACAAGAACAACAGCCATGAACTGACTATGTTACTCAGGCTAGACCCAAACTCCCAGGCTCAATTGATTCTCTTCTTGCTTCTATAACTGAGCTGGGACTACAGGGCACCTATGACCACCACTGTGCTGGAATTTGAAGTCTGTCTGTCTGTCTGTCTGTCTGTCTGTCTGTCTCTCTCTCTCAACACTTAAAAAAATCGTCTTTTGGGTGCTAAAGAGATGGCTCTTGTTCATGCAGAGGACCCAGGTTCCCAGTGCCTACATGTGATTTACAGACATTTGTAACTCTATTCCAGGGCTCGGACGTCTGATATTTGAGGGCAAACAAATGCTCTTGTTTTTGTGGGTTTGTAGATAAACACTCTACCATTCTCTAGCCCTAGCCCTAGCCCTGGCCTTTCGTCCCCCACCCCCTCCTTTTCCAATACAAGGTCTCACTATGTAGCCCTGGCTGCCCTGGAAGTCACTATGTAGACCAGGCTGGCCTTGAACTCACAGAGATCCACCTGTCTCTGCTTCCCAAAGTGTTGGGATGCCATGTAACTACTCTGTATAACCCATGTTCTTTCCTGTACTCCCATCAAGTTTCTAAATGTAGTGAAATAGTGCCCCAAGATACAAATATTGTCTAAATCTATTACTGCAAAAATATAACATAAACCCAAAGACTATACTATGAAATCTTTTACTTCTAAGTTATCTTTGAAGTATACCTGCAGGATCTTACCAAATACTTAACCCCCTTTTGTAAAACTGACTGCCGTAAACTTTGAGATAGGCTATGTTGCCCAGGCTGGTTTTGAATTCCAGGGCTCCTGATCTTCCTTCCTTAGCCTTCCAAGGGCGAGACTATAGGAGTGTGCTCTATCCTCAGCTGACATTACCCTGTTCAATCTCTTTATTAAAAACAACCTGCCATACACTGAAAGAGACTAGAGTCTCTATTTTAATCCCTAAACTTTTAAATAACTTCTAGTTAATTAAGCGATAGCAACACACCAAGTTGATATTTGACAATGTGTTTCTCTAGGAAATACCTTTAAAATCATTGATAGAGAATGTGGATGGCAGTGAATTTTTAAAAAAATTAATGCTTCAATTTGTCTAAGTGTGAATGAGAGCAAAGGTGACTTCGCCTAAAGGACTGTTTCACACGTTCCATACTAGAGGGTAGTACTCTGTAACATAAAATCACATGTAAGAGAGAGACTTCTCATGGAAACTGCGGGGATTCAAATCTCAATGCTGAAAACAGGAATCTACAGCGTCTTCACCCTGCGGCAAACAGTGTGACAACAAAAGCAAGGCCAAGTGTGAAACAGCACCTCAGTGATAAGCCCTCTGGCCTGCTGCTCCACATATGTTACACATCAAAAGGAGAGCACACGTCAGGCTGGAACAGGCACTCTCCGTTTGCTACGACAACATCTGGTCAACAGGGGCTAGGAGGAGTAGGAAGAGTTTCAAAGTCTGGGCATGACAACGGAGGGATTTTTAGAAAGCATTGTGTTCAAGGACTCAGAGCTCTGAAAACTGCTGGTTAAGTCTCAGAAATTACCCACAGGTCTTGGGTTTGTTTCCCATCACCAGAGAGAGCTATATAAAGAGTTCAAATCTTGGTTTATCGAACAATTAGAAGTAAACAACAGATTCAATGCTACATTATCCATCTGTCGGGCAATGAAAGCCGGTACTGAACTTGCATTTTTCAGTGGCTTTCGCTATTCTGATCCCTACTGCCTCGGTCACTACACCAGGTTAAAGCACTGGGGCCTCCACTCAGGTGCTCTGAGGACACCAGACATCCAGCAGTCTGAATTAGCACTTCCCAAATATCTATGGGCACGTGCATTGGAGATATCCCAGAACTGCACCCTCAACACTGATCTGAAGCAGGAGCATTCTCTCCTAGGAAGTGCTCTGAGTCAGGCAGCCTGTTCTAAAATGGCACTAGACAGCACATCTCCCTCACACACAGAGTGATCTAAGTGAAGAGAGAGCTGTGAGAAGGTCTGTGTGAGTAAATGTCACCAGAAAGCACAATGCTGTATGGTTTAGGGGTGGAGGAAGGGACAGGAAGCAAAAAGCCACACTTTTTTACCTATCAGATTTGAGAAATTACTGAGTTCATACAGAGTTCTGCTGCAGGGAGGGAACCCATTCTGCTGCTCACTATGCATAAAGGCCATGGACACAATGACTGTTAAATGATAACACTGGGATTTTTCAAGAAAAACTCCAAACCCTCGCCCCTCTTATTCTCTGTAAGTTAGAGCCAGGGAGGAGGAGGTACAAAGAGAAATACTGTCAGTGTTTGCAGACATTGTATTTATCACGTTAGCAATGTCGAAAGACACGTGAAGCCTGGAGTGGAGGTTCACATTCAGAATCCCGGCACTTTGGAGGCTGGGCTATCAGATGGGACTCTATTTTAAAGTACCACATAACAAACATAATACCCGACAATCTATGGGATTAGAGTCAAACAAAAGCAAAACATGTTGGGACAGACAGGACAGTTTTGTTTTTCAGAGGTTTATCTAAATTTTAAAATGAGATAGGGTCTCACTACCAAGGCCAGTCTCTTGCCTCAGACTCTTGAGTGCTGGGGTTACAGGCATGCACTACCACGCTCGGCTGAAGCACTTCATTAAGAACAGTGCAGGTGAAAATCTAAAAGAAGTTTAACTGTGGTATTATTTTATGAGGTTATACCACCTATTTTTCTCAAATGTGATTCAGTGTTAGTCTATTTTGCTGCTCTCTATACTGAGCTAGGATTTATCCTTCTCTCCAGGAGAACTAAATGACAGAGGATTAAACCAGAATTCCTCTGTCTTTACCACCCTACACTCACACTCAAAAATGAAACTTTGGCAACCTGTGATTAGTAACACAAAAGCTCAAGATGTTGTCTATCTTCAGAAAGTTGAGGATTCACACAAACCCTAGATATAATGCAAAATGTCTTTTTCAAAAATGAAAAAAAAAGGGTGTATATTTTCAAAAGGAATTCTGAATTCTGCCTGTATATTTAAGGGTTCTTCAGGATGCAAATAATCAGAATTTCAAATTTCAAGTTTCATATTTAACATGAACTTTCTTTACCTTGTGGTTTCTTGGACAAAAGGCAGAAAGTCCAACTCCAGGGACAGCTACAAATCAGGCCTATGGATCTGATTTCTTCCCCACAATAAAACAATAATCAGTCGAACTAAAAGTCCAAAAAGTCACCATGCTGCAGAGCCCCCCCCCCCCCTTTCTATAAGATAACACAGGCTTGGGCATGTGCTGTGGCAACTACTTCATGGTAGTTTTCTGTCTTGTTGACCCCTGACAAGAAAACAAATACCAAGAGGTCAGAGCTGAGTTTCACGTTCAGACACCCCACCCCTCTGGTCTACTTGGCCCCCTTGTGGGGGATCCAAACACAAGTCAGTGATTTACAACTTTCTAAAAAGATTTTTTTTTTTTTAAATGAGACAACTTCTTGGTCTTTCTGTGAAGTTGCAGCAGGTGTTAACTCCAAGATGAGGCCCAAGCAACTCTCTTAAGGTCATGTAATTAACAAGTCAGTAACAGATGAGCAAATAGCCCCAGAAGCACCCCACAGTCTGCACTTCTAACCGCGAGACCACAGTAGCTCACACATCTGATTCATTTTAAGAACCGAGCTGGTCTCATGATTTTCAAAGGCCATTGTGTATGCTCTTCAAATAAAGCATGAGGTCTGCCATTACAAAGTAAATACCCCTTCCACTGTGTGCCTTTGCCTAAGCAGCCTCGTGGACACAGCTCAAGCAACTGAGAAGGTACCTTTCTACTCAGCACCCCAATAAACCCTTAGTTAAGACACTGGTTCTTGGTTCTCTGTGTACAATTAGTCTCTTAGGAAACTAAAAACAAAACTTCTGTTAGGTCTTACAAAGACCACTGAAGCAAAACTTGTCAATCAGTCATCAGTAAATATATTTTTTAAAGTTCCTGATGTGATTTTAATGGGCAGCCAGGATATAGAAACAATAATTCAAAGTTCCCTTAATTTTTAAAACTGGATCTTGTGGTGTTGCCTGAGCTGGTCTTGAACTCTCAGGCTCATGTTCTCTGGTCCTGGCCTGAGGAGCTGGAACTCCAGGCACATACATCCATATCCTACATTTTTGAATTGAATAAACTGGTTAAATGCAATCATGTTGAAGCTGTGGGCAATGCGTTACTACATTCTGGATATTCACCATGCTGAGAGAAACTCAACAGTGAAGGGGATCTTCTTTGCAGGTCTTATTCTTAAGTGACTAAGTACAAGAGGTGGAGGCAGTGACAGAGCTTCCAGAGACATGTCACACACACAAGGAAACTCGTTCCACTCATAAGCCACAGCACCACCAGATGCTTGCAAGGAGAGACAATCTGTGGACACGGTGACGGCCCCAACAGAGAAATGTTAGGCATGAAGATGAGGCCACCTTACAAGTTATGTGGATGGATCTGGGAACTCACTAGATACTTTTAAAAAATTAATTTATTCTTGAAAATTCTGCACATGTACACAGCGCATGCTGCCTCTTCCCATCCCCACCTCTCTACCACTACTCTACCCACCCCACCTTCCCACAACCCCTCTCATGTTCATGTCTATTCATTTTATTTTGTGATTTGCTGAGTTTAATTAGCTCAGGCCAGCTTGTGTGACCATGGGTTTGGAGTTATCTGTTGGAGCCTGGTGGGCTTAGGTATACACCTAAAGACAGTGATTTCCCCCGTCTCCCAGAGGCTATGAGTAGTCAACAGTTGAGAGGTAAAGGAGTGAGCCCTATGAATCCCTCCTGCTTCCATGTCTGACTGTTGATAGCTGGTCCTTGTGTGGGCCCACTGCAGGTAACTACAGTTGTGTATTAATGATTGCAAAGGTTGTAGCTGGTGGGTTTTTTTGTTGTCCTCCCCACCCCCACTTTTTTGTTGTTGTTGTTTTAATCTCTCTATCCAGGACATGGCTCAGTGGTTAAGAGCATGTACTGTTTGCTCTTTCAGTGGTCCTAAGCTCTGTTCCCAGCATCCACATTGGGCAGTTTATAGCTGCCTGTAATTTCAGCCCCAGGGGCTCTGATGCCCTCTTCTGGCCTCACTCACACATGTGTCCACACACACAGACACACATAAATAAAAATAATAAAAAAACCCTCTATCCCAATCGGGATTTAAACTTTAGTAGGGAGAATGTAATAGCTAGGTGGATGCAAGAGACACATGGCAAGTAGACCTGTTTAAGAAGGCAGTCTAGGCTGGTGCACGTCAGTAACGGTGGGCTGGAGAATCATCACATAAATCAAACTGTAGCTTTTAATCCCAGCACTAGGGAGGCAGAGGCAAGTGGCTAGCCATTTGTGAGTCTGAGGCCAGCTTAGTCTGTACAGCAAGTTCCATATCAACCAGGGTTGCACAGTGATAGTCTAACTCAAAATAAAGTGAAAATGACAGAGTAATCAGATATGAAAAGTAAAGGGCCCCTGGGTTTGGTCCTCAGCTCCAGAAAATTTAAAAAAAAAAGAAAAAAAAAAGTAAAGTAAAGGGCAAGTGTAACAGGCTTATCGGGAGGAACAGAACTTATAGAATCAATCAATCAATCAATCAATCAATCAAACTATGTATCTATCTATGTATGTATCTATGACTCTATGTATCTATTCTATTCTATTCTATTCTATTCTATTCTATTCTATTCTATTC
>CABHPR010145659.1:29911-74601 GCA_902168415.1 Peromyscus melanophrys
CACACACACACACACACACACACACACACACACACACACACACACACACACGGTGGTATCTGGGTTGTTTAGAGAGCATGGCCTTCTTGGAGGACGTTGCTTTGAGGTCAAAGTCACACACCATTCCTGGTTTACTCTCTGCTGTTCCTCATGTCCGCTGCGGCTGCCACGATGGACTCCAACTCTCTGAAACTGGAAGCCCAAATACCTTTCCTTTTATAAGTTGCTCTGGTCATGGTGTTTTATCACATCAACAGAAAAGTTAACTGATACCCTCCTCCCACCAACTCTTCCCAGATCCACCTCCCTACTTCCCTACCTACCTACCAACTTTGTGCCCTTTTAAAAAACATTTTATAACTCATCAGGACCAATTTGTGGTACTTACAGTTTTTAACTGAAGTACCTTCTTCTTAGCCAGAACAGTGTAAGGTATGTGTGTGTGTGTGTGTACACTCACACCAGGCTCATGCTGGTACTTTGGGAGGAGAAGGAGAGAGGGCTGCTATAAGTTCAAAGCCAGCCTGAGGGCTGGGGGAGGACACAAATGGCCCAGGCTAACCTGAGCTAGAGTTAATTAAGCCCCTATCTCACAAAAAGCAAAATCTCTCTCTCTCTCTCTCTCTCTCTCTCTCTCTCTCTCTCTCTCTCTTTCTCTCTCTCTACTTACATAACTACTTAAAATATGTATTTCTTGTATAAACTCTCAGCAATTAATATGGAAGGCATAGAAAGAATCTCTTTGTTCAGTCCTCAGTAAATAGGAAAATAGTTAAACTTCACAATGTTGAAAGCAATAATAAACATAGTAGGAGAAATAAACCTAGAATTTGCATAGGCAAACAAATGAAGCAGGACAAAAGGAATTTTATGTATTCTAAGGAAAACAAAGAAAGATAACTATTTACAATTGTCTACAAATTATTTACATGGCCTTGAGTTGAACACTATTCCTTTTTTTTTTCCTCATGGGTATTCCTAGAAGATAAGAAATTGCCATTACAACCCATGCAAGTCTAATATGAACTAGAGCAGGGTATTTCAGCTTTGGAGACATTGTTGTTCTCCACAACTGTCCACAACACCTGATGGAATCCTGAAGGAGGAGCTGTTGGCTGTGCCCACAGTCCCAGTCCATCGCACACGGGTGAACGCAGTCCCTTTTCCGTGTTGTTATCCCAACAAAAAGGGTGCAGAGAGTCAGGCACACACACCCGAGGACCAGATACTCCAAAGAATACACTCCACGTACTACTTCCTCTGGCCAGGTTCGACTTCCTCAAGTTTCCAAAATAGCAAAATCAGCTAGAGACCCAGTATACACCATGTGAGCCTGTGGGGATACTGCACATTCAAACAGTAACATTCAATTTCCGGATCCCAAAGGCTCAGGGCCACTTCATAATGCAAAACGCCTTTGGCCTTCCTCCGAGAGTCCTCAAGTCTTAACAATTCTGACACTGTTCAAAAGTCCAAGTTTAAAGTATCTTTTGATTAAAAGCATACTCTTAAGTTGTGAGCCCCCCACCCCCAGAATAAAAAATGTTACATACATCCAACATCCAACAGCACAAGGCAGAATTCCCATTCCACAAGTGGAATGGTATTCAGAGAGGGGGAATGGGTTCAAAACGAGACTAAAAGCCAGCAGGGCAAACATGGGATCCTATAGCTCTGTATCCAGCATCTGGGGCATGTGATGGGGTGCTGTGAGCTCCAACAGGCCTGGCCAGTGCCCCCCAATGCCTTGTTGGGTGTAGCCCACAACAGCTGCCCAAAGTTTTCCTGGCTGGATGATGTTACGGGAGAGCAGGGTCAAAAGTCA
The DNA here is from genome assembly GCA_902168415.1 of Peromyscus melanophrys. Classification (NCBI taxonomy): domain Eukaryota; kingdom Metazoa; phylum Chordata; class Mammalia; order Rodentia; family Cricetidae; genus Peromyscus; species Peromyscus melanophrys. The sequence continues at coordinate 31,737 of CABHPR010145659.1, forward strand.
CCGAGCATGGACTCTTTGTGCAAAATCAGTTTTAAGTCCCACCTCCTATGTCTAGGGAACACACTAATTTTGTAAGTGAAAAACAGTGACGAGTACAGGGAGAGGGAAGTATTGGCCCTTCTTAAAGTTTTAAATACCAAATGGAAGGGCAGCTATAGATCAGACAAAAGGCAGAGTCGGGGAGCAAGGCTTTGCTGAGGCCCATCACAAAAAGGCTATTTTCTCTTGGTAAAATAAAGCTATTTATAGACCCATTATTTCTTTCTCTAATTCTTTTTAATATGCTCTGATACTAGTTTTTGCTTAAAATAATGGCATCTGAAGTCTACCTCTGCTCCTAGGCAGAGACATGACATCGGAAGTACCCAAAAAAGCCGGAGGTTACTACTTAAGGGGGATTTCTGGTGAAGAACAAAGGTATGAGTTGATCCAGGCAAACTTATCAATCACCTACAGAGGAACCACCCTCGGAAAGCTGCCTGTTCCAGAGATGTTAGGAAATAGTAGGAAGTCTCCCAAACAACGGGCCCTTCGGTTACTGCCCGCACTCGCCCCACAGTGTCTCGTGTTCTTCTCTAACACATGTTGCCTGATTTTACACTAGGGTGTGTCATTGGACGGACAGCCAAGGGGACACAGGAGCAAGATCACAGGGACAGTCCCACAACCTCGGTCGCCGAAGCACTCTGGGGTCTATACTGCGTCACGGCTTCATGTACTACTGTCTTAGGAGTTTCATGCAGAGAACTCTGGCAGGTTACACCTTGCTTGGCTTCCTATGTCTTCCTTTGAAAACTCAATGGGAATGTCCCAAACCCCAATATGCTTGTATCTGAATGCTGTAGCACCAGCAGGAAGGTCTAGGTGAGCTCTAGCAGTAGCCAGGTTCCTCCGAATGAGGGACGCTGCAGCCTCAGTGGCAGCATGGGCGAACTTGGGGGCACTTCCCTAGGTGACTGTACAATGATGGCACCCGGTGGCTCTTCCCAAGAGAGGTTTATACCCTGGAACCTGCCAGTGGGTAGGGTTTGCTTAATTCCCAAGATGCCCCACAGGCATCCTCTGTCCTGACTGAGTGCCTGGCCTCTTTTTAATGGAGGCAATCTCTTTAAAAACATCCACCTCACTCCTAAACTGTTTTTTGAAATTCTAAGTTCCCAAGCTTCTTGCTCCCAATTCTTACTGTTAAGCTCGGCTGGAAACAGTCACCAACAACTATGCCATATCCTGAATGTCATGCTGTCTTAAAAAAAAAAAATTCCCCTCTACATTAGTCCGTTATTTTTTCAGTTCAGCCCCAGGAGACAGACTCAATCCAACACAGACAAATCTTTTGCAAGGTCATAATAAGCACGGCCTCCAGTCTAATTCCCTTCTGAAACATTATGAGTCTGGCCTCTACTGTCCACACTCCTGTGGGCATTCTGGCCTTCTGAATAACACCACAATTGCTTATTAAGCTTTGCTAACATCATTCTAGCAGCTCCTCTAACTTGCTTCTGCAAACCAGTTCAGTGTAAGAACCACATGGCCAGAGTTAGGGACAGCAACAATCCCACTTCTCGGCGTCGGTGTTCTGTGTGATTTACTCCTACACAGCTGTTACAGAAATACCTGACAGGACAGTTAAACAGGAAGCGCCTTTTTTCCTCATAGTTTTAGAGTGTGCTCCACCATGATTGGGAGGACCTGGCAGAGCAGTAGAGTTCGGGTGGCTGGGAAGCAGGAGACAGAGGGGGCTAGGAACCAGACAACCCTGAGATCTCTCTGCCCTTGGTGATCTACTTTCAGTTAGCTACTACCCCTAAGGCTTCCTTACTTCCCCAAACAGTGCCTTCAGCTGGGAACAAGCACGTAACATACCAGGCTGTGGGGCCCTGTACATGTGAGCACCTACAATGCCTATGGCCGCGAGGAAGGGAACTCCTGCAGACAGTCTCCCGAGGGCCTACGCACGGCCAGTGTCTGGGATGGTGCAGCTGCTGCAGAAAAGTTTGGCAGTTTCTCAAAAGGTTAAACATAAGCTGGCAATTCAACTGCAATGTCTACACCTAACGAACTGAAAACATGCTCACACAAGAACATGCATATTGATGTATAGCACCACTGTACAAACTAGCCCCAGGGCAGAAAGAACTGAAATACCTACCACCAGACAACTCAGCAAATGAGTGCAGTGTAATCACATCACGGAATAGTACTTGTCACACATGTAACAGTAGTTATATGCTACTACATGGACAAAACCTTTAAAGACATGTTCCATGAAAGAAGCCAGACACAGCCATGTCACATATGACTTCACTGACTTGAAATATTCAGAATAGGTAAATAGATACGTGGTTATTTCACAGGAATAGATAAGTGGTTGTCAGAAGGAGAAATCAAGGCTGAACTCATATGAGATTTCTTTTTGGAGTGACAAAGCTATTCTGTTATTAGACAGCACTGGCCATTGTATAACACAGCAAATATACCAAAATACAGAACTATATATAGATTAAAACGGAAATTTCATGTATGAATTTTATCTCAAGAAAAATCAATTACTAAATTCCATAATTATAAAATATAAGAAAAATATTTCCAGCAGTCTTCTAATATGGTCTCGAATACCAAACTTGATTTGGAATGGTGAGGGAGATTTGGGATTCAGGAATACTTCTAAGAACCAACACATTTCTAATGAGCCATCTCTTTGTTTTTCAAGGTGTGCTCACAGATTTTTATAAGGAAACTAAGTGATGGGTAAGCTTTAAAAGACAGTTGGGTGAGGGTAAAAAGCTTTAGTCACATCTTTCCATTCGTGCCCAGCAGCTCCAGGGAAGTGGCTCTCCAGAGTACCCATCTCTAATGACTCCTTAAAGTGACTGCTGTGTCCTGATGGCTTTTGTTTAGAGATCATGGTCAAGTTGAGCTTGTTTAAAATACCATTTCCCAGGACTTACATGCTACTCCCTGAACGATGGGAATACTCAAAGCTTTTAGAGGGAATAAACTATTGAATGGTCTCTGACTACAAACAGGCTACAGTTCACTGGAAACAGCCAGTTCAGATAAATAAAATGAAAGCAGACACTTTTGGAGACGGCCTTGAAAGCTTTCCATTAGAGAACACCAAGGGCATCGAAGATGGAACAGCCTGCGTCTATGTTACGATGGGCAGTGGCCACTCTCTACAGAGTGAGTGTTCATCTCCTCCACTGGACAGCCAAAGTTTCAAGGAACCTGGCACACTATCCTCACTCCCGGCACATGGGACTCAGCCCAGTTAACCTGTTGTGGAGGCCTTTTCTTTGGCTGCCAGTTGTGGTCAGTACCTTCTCCTAGATTTCTCACCAGCATCGGCTCAGTCCTATTTTGTGTTATAAATTAGAACTTAATGACAGTGGTCCAATCCAAGAAAACCAAAGGCAAAGGAAGAGCAGAGGAGTGGTGGACAGCGGAGGGAAGTGGAAGATGATTGTCACACCTCTGCTCTGGGTAAGATGGGCTCAGGAAGAAAGGAAAAGAAGTGTGAGGGAGTTGTGCACCAGAAGATGCACTTTGATGCAAATTATGTTTTGTAATTTGATTGATAAACAAAACTATATAAATACATTAACAGGTTTTTATCTAATAGAATATACAGGTTCTAAAATGCAGAAAAGCTAATTTATACATATTTTTGTTAAAACACATATATCAAAGACTGGTATCTTATTCGGGCACATATATTTGGGAAAATCCAGTTCAAGCTGTATTGTTCAAATGGACAGACCTTTCCAGGAGAGAATCTAATGGGAGAATCAAGTCTGGATAGGTTCAACTAGAATCATTACTCAGGGCTGCATTTTCAATCAGTTCTTAGAAAAAATGTCAATTATCAGCATTTGAGTTCTTGAAAATCTTTAGCACATATTAGGAAAAAATGCAAAGACTACAGGATGGAAACTCATTTGTGTGAGATGAACGCACGTTCTTAACCTGCTTTAAGGGGCTCTGTGTGCTCTTAGCAACAAGTTAGGTTCTGAGCATATAAAGTCAATGAATGTTGCAGTCACAATAGCGATTTAAGTCCCATAAAATTAGTAAGAATTCTAAATTAAGTGAAAGCAAGCCATGACGCACTTTCAGATGCACACACATCTCAGCAACTGTCCAATTCTGTCAGAGCAAATTTCTTCCTGAGGTTATACTGATATAAAAACCAAACACATAGATTGACATATTACATATTATGGCCCCAAATTTTTCTCAGTGGTAATAGGTCTGTGAAAGCACAAAGGAAAGCCCCAGGGAAAGATGGTTTTCTACAGAAATATCTTACTTTCTTGAACAAGGGTATGAAAATTTAAGACCTGGCATTTTCTGTTGCTCTGGGCTAGCATGTTTGTCAAAAGAGCACCCCTTGGCGCCAGCAAGAGCCCACAAAAGCTCACAATTCTAAGAGCAGCTCTCATGTAGCCAATGGATATTAGTAATAAAACTTTAATATTCAAGGAATTATAGTATACTGTTAGACTAGTACACAAAATCATAAATGTCTTACTATACAAGATGAGACATAGTAGCTTTTAAAATATTTATGTATTTATTTTGTGTGCATGAGTACAGGTGTACACATGCCACATGTGTGTGGAGGCCAGAGGAGAACCCTCAGGTATCTGTTCTCTCCTGACAAGTTGTGGGGTCCGGGGACCAAAGTCAGGCTGTGTGCTGAGCCCTCTGAATCTGACAAACTACCTTATATATGTCCTCTTTCAGTATGTACAACCGCTCTACGGAATTATGTTTGGTTTTGAATATGCATTTCAGAAATGCCCACAAGTTCTGAGTAACTTGCCCTGGAAATCCGAAAGCAGCTGTGAGAGTTTCTGAAGTTGAGCAGGACTGGTATGACTATCCAAGATGAAAGGAAAGGTCACTGTCCACAAATATGCGTGCGGCTCCCCTTTTCTCTGGCTGGGGATACCTTTGGATGTCTGTGTTCTCTACCCTTACCATGGTAGGGCTTTGTACAATACTGACCCACGTATCGACCCTATCCTCAGGGGCAATGCTACCTTCATCAGCAAATAGTTTAAGCTATGTGGGAAGAAGGTGGGATGGAACACCGAATACAATTACACCTTATAGAAGTGAGTGGGGTTCGTGTTAGCATGAAACATATTTCAATTTTATTCCTAACATGCTTAGTAATATTTATTTTAAAAGAGTGATAAAAAGACAGAGTTGTAGCCCAGCGATGGTGGCGCATGCCTTTAATCCCAGCACTCAGGAGGCAGAGCCAGGAGGATCTCTGTGAGTTCGAGGCCAGCCTGGTCTACAGAGCAAGATCCAGGACAGGCACCAAAACTACACAGAGAAACCCTGTCTCAAAAAAACAAAACAAACAAACAAACAAACAAACCCAAAAAAACAAAAAAACAAAAAACCAAAAGAAAAGACAGGGTTGTAAACAAAAGGGGTTAATAGCTAAGCAACAGGTTCCCTAGGGGTAGACGTGAAAAGCTAAAGGGGACTTTCTGAAAAAAGAAATAAGAAAGAAAGTAGTATGTACTGAGACGGAAGTCTTAGGAGCTAGTGATAAAGGATAAAGAGAGGCCCCTGAACCTGAGCTGCAGAGAGCAAGCAGACTTGTTGGGAACTGTTAAGGAAACCTGTGGCAAAAGTTAGAGTTCTAACACAAGCTTTCAAAACCAAAACTCACCAAGTTCCTTGCGACATGGGATCTACAGCGACCAATGGTTTTAAAGGAAGCCAAAGGACTGGCTCTAGAAATGACCACGCTGTCTACACACCAAGAGGACCAATGGCTGGGGGTGGTTAGACAAGCTGTGGGGTCATAGGAAGAGTGACTAAGGACACACAGTCGTGCTTACAGCTACAGGGTTAAGTTGCACACGGGAAACGTAATTCACATAAAAAGTGCACAACTGAATCCAGTGATGTCACCTTTCCAAAGGGTCATTACACCGAAACCCAGAGGTCAAAGGGTACAAGAAAGAACTAGACAGCGGTGTCTATTTTGTTACATGGTGCCTATATTAAAAACAAAAGTTTTCCTAAAATTTTTTTTTTAGGTTTTAAAATATTTGTGTGTGTATTATGGTGTATATTCTTGTCTGGATGTATGCGCATGTTCATGCTAGTGAGCATGTGCATACATATGTGTAGAGGTCAGAGCTTGATTTTGGCTGCCTTCCTTAATTGCTCTCCACTTTATTTTTTGAGAAAGGGTCTCTCACTGAACCTGGAGCTCGTCGATTCAGGTAAGCTGGTTCATCAGTGAACTTTGGGGTCTGCTTGTCTCCCACCCATCACATGTTGGAGAGACAGATGCCGCCACACCTGGCGGCTTCTCTATGGGTTCTGGGGTCCAAACTCAGGTCCTTCTGCTTGCTCAGCGGGCACTCTGCTGACTGACGCAGCTTTCCAGGCCAGAGCTTTGTTTTCACATGGAATAATTATATGAATTTTAATAGTATATTTTATTATTGTGTTTCTCATACTTTTTATTCCTTGCTGAACATTTTGGAGATGTGGCAGTAGTTTAATACAAAAAGTATAGGGCCTAGTATGTCTTCAGTTGCAGAAGTAAGACTATGAGATTCCTGTTCATGTCTCTAACATGTCAATCCAAACACTGCTTCCCTCATGGCATAATAAATTACAAAAGTAGAGTTAGACAGTTGTCTATGAACGTTTATTACCAGGCATATGACACTGTGGTTATTTTATGTTATTGATATTTTCTCTGTCAGTGACCAAAATATTTATACATTTAATAAAGTTGAAAAACCTTTTAAAAATTAATAAGATATTTTTCATGAACTGCCAATTCAACTGGAACACTGAATAGTAGAAATAACAAAAGATTTGTTCTTAGGGCCGATTAAAAATTTATATCAGAGCATTCAAGTAAAGTTATTTTCTGTGTTCTGATTTAATGAATCATGTGAGTTGTGTCTGGTTGGGTGACACAGATTCTGGCTCACTGAAGCCTACTAATCCTGCCCACACACCTGGGGACAGGGAAAGCACATGGCAGACCAAAGCCACAGCACAGAGAGAGAGCGGGGCCGGAGACGCCTGAGGTGACCTGTGAGCATCCCTAAGTTTTCAATTGCCTATCGGCTTCAATGACCTAGCAACACCCAGCTGCAACAGTAATGCAGTAAGGAATGATCTCCAAAGAGTCTTCCAATTCATGCTGAAGAACACTCCACCTAAGAAATGCCTTTAACCCTTTTGAAAAATAGCCTAGAAACCACCAGTGGTTTCTTAAAAGGCGAGTGAGTTTTAAATGTTTTATGTATACTTGTGTAGTAAGTGTTTACCTTAGCTCCTTTAAACCTGTTAGATTCTAAAATATACATTTAGAAAATAAAAGTTAGCCATTACTATTAAAGACAAACTATGTTAAAAAAAATGGAATATATGTAAAAACACAGATATAAAACAATGGCACTCAGTCTTAGGAGAACAGACATTAACAATGAAATGTAAGAGACTGTTGCATAAACCTCGCACATAGGATGTTCTCTAACAAAAGATAAACAATATTTATGAGGACTAGGTTTTCTTAAGATAGTAGAGATACAAAGAAACAATTACAGCATCTCAAAATATAGAAACGCCATTCTCCAAGGCAATGTGCAAACCAGTGACTGTTCTCCCTAACAAAACTGTTCAACAGAGATAGGAATATGAAAGTGTACTTACACTGTCAGCAACACCACAGCGATTAAAGTCCATTCCACGGGCTTGTGGATGATGTTTCGATTGGATAATCTGAAAGACATCAGGATTTACCTTCGAATTTTAATTCTCGATAAGAATTACAATTTAATGTGTCAAAGAGGTAGTTCTTTTTTTTAATTTTTAATTTTATTTTTTGGTTTTTCAAGACAGTTTATCTGTGTAACCCTGGCTGTCCTGGAACTTGCTCTGTATCCCAGGCTGGCCTAGAACTCATAGAGATCCACCTGCCTCTGCCTCCCGAGTGCTGGGATTAAAGGCGTGCACCACCACTGCCCTGCTAAGAGGTAGTTCTAAATACCTGTTCTATTTCACAGGTAAGGTCAGTGGTGAGATGCTGCAGGTGTTACTCAAGGTTTGATGCTGACAGTCTCCCATCCCAGCTGTAACAGCCCAAGCTTACTTCGCTTCTGAGATCAGCTGCAGGTAGTAACAATCTCAACAGGAAGCATTCCAGCCCCACTCTTAGTTACAGCAATAGTATTATTAGACAGAACAGGATTATGAGAATCACGAGGGAAATGAGATCACATTTATTAAAATAGACACAGATGTCCATGGTCCATATCATTACCCGTTGAAGCTAACAAGGTAAGTCGTTCTGACCCTGGTTTTACCTAATACTCTAGCACTTTCTGACCTGTTCTTGGCTGGCAGCAGGTTGCCATAATCCACAGAATATGAGTGCTAGCTCACCAAACTGTAAGAACAGGTCTTTGCTAGAGGAAATTGAAGTTTTTAGCAATACCTAAAAAATCTGGAATATGAGTACCTTACATCTATATATAAAGACTTAAAAGTACTTTCATTTACATATAATGACCTATGGAAACCTTTACCAAAATGTTGCTTATAATAGAGGGAAATAAATTGTAGCATATTTAGAGTATTAAACAACCATTAATATGAATGACCTATATTTATATATGCTAGAAAATCATTTTGTGAATGAAACCAAGTATGGCATGGCATCATTTTCATTATCAAGAATGGGTGAGACTAAGCACTGTCTGTGGACATGTGCAGATGGCACAAAAGTGAAAACAAGGACCAGATGGACACACGCATGTCACAGTACCAGGTGCTCACACTGTCTTCCTCAGTACCTCTCCGGAGACAAACGTCCCTGCCCACCTCTGTCCTCAGCCTAATATCCCCAACGTTCTTGCAATTCCCTTCCTTTTTCACACCGCATATTACCTCCTAACATATTACTTTTCTCCTGCCTGAGAAGAAATCTCTGCATTCTTCACCTGTTTATTCCAGGTGCCCAGAACAAGCAGCTTATAGTCTTTCCTGAACATCTGAGAGAAACTTTAAAAAATTTAAAACCTATTATTTTGTTTTATCAATCTGGATTTTCTCTACAGTTCAGAATGTTTTTCAAAATTAATAAAAAGTCTAGCTATAAAAAGGCAGTACAGAGCCGGGCGTTGGTGGCGCACGCCTTTAATCCCAGCACTGGGGAGCCAGAGCCAGGCGGATCTCTGTGAGTTTGAGGCCAGCCTGGGCTACCAAGTGAGCTCCAGGAAAGGCGCAAAGCTACACAGAGAAACCCTGTCTCAAAAAACAAAAAACAAAAAACAAAAACAAAACAAAAAAAAAAAAAAAAAAAAAAAAGGCAGTACAGTATAAGAGTCAGCTAATGTGGAGATTAGCCCAGCTCTGTCACGTACTGGTGTTAGAGTCATGTACTAATAATATAAAATGTTAAGCTGGATGTGGTAGTACATGCCTTTGATCCCAACACTGGAGAGGCAGAGGCAGGGGACTCTCTGTAAGTTTGATTCTAGCCTGGTCTATAGAGCTATTACAAGTCCAGCCAGGGACAGATGGATAGATGGATGGATGGATGGATGGATGGATGGATGGATGGACGGACGGATGGACGGATGGATGGACGGATGGACGGATGGATGGACGGACGGACAGACAGACAGAGTCCCTGGTACAGAAAGCTCAACAGAACTACTTTCCCTCCCAGGCTTCTACAAAGATCAAGTGTCCCAAAGGCACATGCTGCTGGACCCTTCTCCCTTCACCTACCAGCCGGCTCTGGCACACCTGAGCAGAGTGGTCCCTCCATGGACAGTCTCTACCTGGTTCTCTTCTCCCTGGTATCACTGCAAACTTCCTGACCCTGAGCACTCTGGGCTCTCCTCTGCAAACACTTCCTTTGGTGATTTTATCCTGTCTCACAGCACCAAGACAACCAAGGGCTGAGACTCAGACCTTCCAGCTCCAGTCTGGACCTCTTTCCGAATCCCAGTTTCTGTACCGGATGGTCTACTTGGCACATGTGACATGCATGCACACACTCCTCCTGTTCTGGCAGGGGTAGTCGTTCTAGTCCCAACCCCCAGTTCATGGCTCTTCACACAGATTGTTCTCCTCTGGCCACTGCTCACTTTCCCAGGCTTATCAGCATCCTAAATGTTCAATGTCAGGCTCACTCTTGTTTTCAGGTTTTGCTTTTAATTTATTTTATATGTATGGTGTTTTTCCTGCATGTGTGTCTGTGCACCATGTGTGTGCAGTGCACAGAGGGGGCAGAAGAGGGCATCAGATCCCTTGGAACTGGAGTTACAGATAGTTGTGAGTCACCATGTGGGCATTAAGAATTGAATTCAGGTCCTCCAGAAGAACAGCCAGTGCTCTTAACCACTGAGCCATCTCTCTACCCCATTTCCAGGTTTCTTAATTTTTTTAAATTTTTATTTCTATTTTTTTACTTATTGGTTTTTTGAGACAGGGTTTCTCTGTGTAGCTTTGGTGCCTGTCCTGGAACTCACTCTGTAGACCAGGCTGGCCCCGAACTCACTGAGATCTGCCTGGCTCTGCATGCGCCATCACTGCCCAGCAAATTTTTTTATTTTTTAGTGCATGCCTATGATGTGTGTTGAGTGTGTGCGCCACGGTACACGTATGGGGGAGGTCCAGGTACAACTCGGTGGAGCTGGTTCACTTCTTCCACCTCTGTGTGGGTTTAGGGGACCAGACCCATGTCCACAGGTGTGCACAGGTGCCTGTTTACTGGCTGAGCCTCCCCGACAGTCATTTTCAGGCCGCTGTATCTGATGATTTCATACAGAAACAGTGTGCTCCCGACCTTTCACTGCTGTCTCCCCCAGGTGATCTAAAACTGAAACCTTCTCACTCTTCAGTGACTGCCCTGCTTCTTAGAAGAAATGGAGAACATACTGGAAAGGTAAAAAGAGCATATGGCTACATAGTATGGCTACATAATAACACGTGACACCAAAACATGCATACAGCCCTCTGGCAGGATGATGTGCCATGAGAGAAGGGCTTTTCTGTTCACTGTCCTCTTGCAGCAAATAAAATGAAACTCAGCAAGCACATAACCATGAAGAGCTGAAATAGTAGGCTATGTGTGGACATAAAAATAACAAAACAGTGCAGCATGGCCTCTCTGCTGTGGGATGGTCTATATGTCAAATTGCTCTGACTGGTCAATAAATAAAACACTGATTGGCCAGTGGCCAGGCAGGAAGTATAGGTGGGACTAACAGAGAGGAGAATTGAGACAACAGGAAGGCAGAGAGAGACACTGCCAGTCGCCGCCATGACAAGCAGCATGTGAAGATGCCGGTAAGCCATGAGCCACGTGGCAAGGTATAGATTTATAGAAATGGATTAATTTAAGATATAAGGACAGTTAGCAAGAAGCCTGCCACGGCCATACAGTTTGTAAGCAACATAAGTCTCTGTGTTTACTTGGTTGGGTCTGAGTGGCTGTGGGACTGGCAGGTGAGAGAGATTTGTCCTGACTGTGGGCAAGGCAGGAAAACTCTAGTTACACCTCTCTTGTTTGGATTTTTTTTTTTTTTTTTTTTAAAGAGGTGTCTTACTATGTAGCCCTGGGCTGGCCCGGAACTTACACAGATTGGCCTGCCTCTGCCTCTGAGTACCTGGATTAAAGATGTGCACCATCAGGCCTAAAATTCTGTTGTTTGGTTTTTGTTGTTGTTGTTAAACCTCTCAGTTAACATATATTTAAGATTTCATGAGTTCATTTTTGTCATTCAGGAAAAAAAAAATGTAGCACACATGTAACTTATACCACTGTCGCAGGTACTGGGGAATACAAGTAAGAGGCTCTTAGTTATGTTTGCTACGACAAAACACCATGACCAAGGCAACTTACAGAGAAGTTTACTGGGGCTTACAACTTCAGAGGGTAAGGCTGTGACCACCACGGCAGGGAGCATGGCAGAGGCAGGCAGGCACTGGAGCAGCAGCTGGGAGCTTACATCTGATCCATAAGCAGAGAGGGAGAGAGAGCGCCAACTGGGAATGGCCTGGGCTTTTGAAACCTCAAAGCCCACCCTAGTGACACACCTCCTCCAACAAGGCCACACCTCCTAATCCTTCCTAAAAAGTTCCAACAATGGAGACCACATATTCAAACATGTGAGTCTATAGGAGTCATTCTCATTTAAACCACCAGAAATTTTGTTTTTATCTTGCAGTATTTCTATTATATTAGCAGAATAGCAAAATAAAAAGTTTCTTTTTTCTTTTTGGTTTTTCAAGACAGGATTTCTCTACATAGCTTTGGCGCCTTTCCTGAATCTCACTCTGTAGCCCAGGCTGGCCTTGAACTCACAGAGATCCGCCTGGCTCTGCCTCCTGAGTGCTGGACTAAAGGCGTGTGCCACCACCACCCAGCTCTGCTTGTTTTCATATTGCTGATCCAAAAAGTCTCCGGCATACATGCTAAATAAGTGTATTTACTACTGTCTAACTAATACTTAAAAAACCAAAAGGGGCTGGAGGGATAGCTCAGGGTTTAAAAACACTGGCTGCTCTTTGCAGAGGACATGGGTTCAATTCCCAACACACATGTCATGTGGCTCACAACCATCTGTAACTCCAGTTCCAGGGGGTCCAATGCCCTCTTTTGGCCTCCCTGGGTATTAGGCACATGTTATTTAAAATTTACACACACTTAGAAAAAATTCTTGGTTCATCATAGATGCAATTTAAAGAAGATTTTAGGGGCAGAATAGAATAGGGTTTTAATTTATATCTGCTCAGACAAGCATCTTGACCAGCTGGCTGGAGCCTGTTCTGTGCTGTGACAGCTAAAACAGTGGGGATGGTGGGCAGCTCTCTACTCAGGCGTGAAATCCTAAACAGAGAGTCCTAAACAGGCTCTCAACTGCACACTGGAATCACCTGGGGCCTTTTAAGCTATCCTACTGACTGAGCAGAACTCTGACTAACCAAAGGAAACCTGGTCTCCAGGGGCCACGCCACACATTTGTAGCTGTTAGATGGCTGCTCTACAAGTTCTTAGTATTGGTGATCACTTCAAAGAGAAAAATATAGTTATTTACATCAACTCTTTCCCACTATCAATACTCAGTGAAAGGAGTTCTCCACACCAGTCACTGCCAGCAATAGGGCATCTTTACAGAAGAAACAGACTACAGAGTCACATTTTCTTATTAGACGCTGGGGACTCCTCATCCCTGGGAGCACCTGACATTTCTTTGAAGGAGTTGGTTGTGTCAGAATAACAAATAGTATACAAGAACTTAGTTTTTGCTGTCTCTACTTTTACAGATGCTTGAAATTTAATAAAGACATCTGTGAAAACAAGCCAAAAGGTAAACAGTATCTTGGTAGGGGGTACTATTTACCATTCTGACACTAGCCAAGTCCCGACCAACCATGTTCACTTTCACAGCCCCATATTTTCTACCACCCCTACTAATGTGGATAATTTTGAAGTCAATAGCATCATTTCATCATCTTTAGATTACTGTGGATAATGAAAAAAGTAATCGGAAGGGATCTGGCCGCAAACAGGAGATGACGGGAAAGTGACAAAACAGGGTTACGCATTACACTGGACAAAGTCTCCGCGGATCTGCGCTCTGTGCGTTAGGACTGAAGAGCCATGTGTCTCCTGTCCTGGCTAGCTCAGGGTCAGAAGAATGACACTTGATGGGTAACGGAAGTTACATAGTAGATTTCTTACAGAATCTTCTACAGTAATCCCATTAGGCTCTTTGGGTTTTTTAAGTGTTGGTGAAATTACTGGTTCTTAACCTAATACCCTTGGAAGTACTCAAGTACATCCCAGCTGTTCCTTTGTTCTGTGTGTGAGGAAACCAGACAGGTTTGGACTGGACACAAGGAAAGCTGCCAGTTCAGGGAATGGAAACTAATACAATTCAACGACTTAAGGGGTTTTTTGTGTGTTCTAAGAGGTCAAACCTGGGCCTCATGCATGCCAACCACACATTCTACCACCGAACCACACTCCCAGGCCACACAGCAGACTTACATCAGTTCTTCATGAGGGTGTTCCTGAAATAGCATCCTCCCCACCTGCGAGTCAACTTCCTACCACAATCTTGCAGAACTACCTTTGTGGTCCTTTCCTAAAGTTCATTTAAGATACGGTAGAATGGTGTGATAACCCTGACCCAGCAGTGCTGGCCTTGACATGCAGGGCCGACCCTGATATAGCAGGGCCACAGACAACAAAACTGAAAATTTTTGTCAAAGGTTCTAGAGAACAGGGATGCAGCTTTGTGGTAGAGCATATGTCCATCATGCGTCAGGTGTTGGGTTCTACTTCCACGTCCCCCTAAACATGTGCACACACATATGCACATGCCCACAAATGTATAAGTATGTGCACACATACCTACAGCTAATTTCTTGGCGTGGGGATTGAACTCACGGCCTTGTACACACTAGATATGCACTGTAACCCTGAGCTACACCCCTAGCCCCTGAAAGAAGTCTTCATTGTCTAGTTCAGAAGCAAAGGGCCACATAGAAAGTCAAGTACTGTGGTCACTGACCTTCTATAGCAAAACAAGGAATCTTGTCTAAACCACAGACAGACTGTTGTAAAACCCAAGTCTGCACTGTCTTCTATGACCAATGACCTTTCTCTGCACTGCACTGCCTTCCATGACCAATGACCTTTCATCTGCACTGTCTTCCATGACCAATGACCTTTCTCTGCACTGCACTGCCTTCCATGACCAATGACCTTTCTCTGCACTGTCTTCCATGACCAATGACCTTTCTCTGCACTGCCTTCCATGACCAATGACCTTTCTCTGCACTGCACTGCCTTCTATGACCAATGACCTTTCTCTGTACTGCCTTCTATGACCAATGACCTTTCATCTGTCAAGAGAAAAGGCAGCACAGGTTCTACAGATAGGCTTGAGATCAACCCAATGGCTGGTTATGTGAATTGAGAGAGGTTATCTTATTTCTTACCTGCCAGCTATGATGACATCATTGCTTTTAAAAATTAAATAACTTGGTAAAGACCAGCATGTGATGAGAACTGGCTTCATGTGTAGACATAAATCAGACATTATTAGCAGTGCAGCTTCCAAAGGCTAACAGTAGTTCCAACACCAAACACCCCCCATTTCCATGGCACATACAATAATAATGGAGTGATCCTATAGTTACTTTAAAAATACAATTCAAATGACATCAGTAGTCCCAAAGGAATGCGAAATGCTACCTGTCAGATAGCACAGTGTGACTAAAGCGTCACATTTCATGATTTTAACTGAAATGCCAACTTGACGTCATCAAATGCTGGACAAGTTCTCACTGGCAGTACTTTTATAATTAATAGCAATGATTTAGTAAGGGAATAAGTCACACTGAAGAGACATAATTTTGTGCCCTACAGTGAAAAAACAAAGAGGTCCTTAGACACAGAGGGAAAAGTAATGTTTGGCAGTGTTTGGATCGGAACTCATTCACGCTAGGTGAGTGCTCTAGAAGCCCCTCTCTGAGAGGACTTATTCCTAGAGCTCTGCTCAGAACAATGAGATACTCACGGTCTGAAGGAAGTGCATGGCAAGTCGTTACTAACCAGGGAAAGTGTGTCACTATGACATTCACGCCAGGAGAAGTCAGAACAAATCCTCAGTTTCAGTGTTTCCACACTGTGGACCTCTAGCCAAAGTTTACCATCGCTATATAAAGTTATTTTTTCCCTTTTAGATGCATGGTTCTAGTAGAGACATAAGATGGAAAGCGTCTGTTTCCATTATGAACAGGGATACCAAAAAATCAAGTTTTGTAATATTCGGTCTGGACCTTTTTTTTTCACAAAGCACTCAGTCTTCAAAAAAAGGTCTGTGCCAATCTGGAGACCATTCTAGCACCCTGAAGTTCTGTGATCAAGGATCTTTAAGCTGTATTGTCTCTGAGACAGCTGACAATCATGACAATCCATAAATCACATTATTTAGGTTTATTTTTAAACATTCACTTTCAACTATGGACACCCCAGTGAGACTGTTCTCATACGCATGTTTTATCAATCAGAAAACTCTCAACTGCTCCACTTTCCAAGGTGCAAAATCTCCATTCTCTGTCTTTGCAGTTCTCAGTACTCAAGTGTCTTCACACAATTCAGCATTAAATTACTCCCTACGCTCGCCTTATGTTCTCACAGGTGAGGCCCTCCCTGAGGATCCGCATTGCTTCTTGTGTACCACAGGCTTACCGCAGAGCTGCTCGTCTGGTACACACTTATAATTTCACTCAATTGGTTAGCAGCTTTGTGTCACAGATATAATGTTCCTTTGTGTGTGTGTGTGTATGTGTGGGGAGGTCAGAGGATATGGGTTTAGTGCCTCAGGTGTCATCCACCACTTCTAAGTCAGGGTCTCCCTCTGGCCTAGAACTTGCCAAGTAGCCTAGGCTGGTTGACTAGAAGGCCAAAGGGCCTGTCTCCACCTCCTCTATGCTAAGATTATTTAGCACACACGACAATGCTAGCTTTTTCATTTTTTTTTAACTTGGCTTTTGGAGACTTGTGGTGGTTTGAATAGGAATGGCCCCCATAGACTCATGTGTTTGAATGCTAGGACCACAGAGAATGGCACTGTTAGGAGGTGGCCTTGTTGGAGTATGTCACTGTGGAGGTGGGCTTTGAGGTCCTATATGCTCAAGCTAGGCCTAGTGGGACAGTCCCTGTCTGCTGCCTGCAGATCAAGATGTAGAACTCTCAACTACCTCTCCAGCACCACGTCTGCCTGCGTGCTGCCATGCTTACTGCCATGACAAAATGGACTGACCTCTGCACTAGCTGTAAGTCAGCCCCAATGAAATGTTTTCCTTCAGAGGAGTTGCCATGGTCGTGGTGACGGAAACCCTAAGACAGGACTGAGCTTACGAGGCTGGCATTCTACGGACAGTCATCCCTCTATCCTGTAATTTTCCCCCTAAATGCAGTTTACTTTATAAGCAAGCTATCCAAAGTAAAATGTGTCAAAATTTGAGCCAATAAGAAGTTGTATTCAATAGAAAACAACACGTAATGTTTAGAGGAGGAGGAAACAGCACTGAGTTTACAATGTGGGTCCACAAAGGCAAAGCACGCACCTTCCCGTCTTAGCCTACACGCACCTTCCCGTCTTAGCCTACCTACGGACTGTGCAAGAGTCAGTATGGTCAAAATAACAGAGAAGGAAGAAATTACAACATTAACACTAACCTGAAAGTCTGAACAAGGTTTTTAAGTTCAGAGTAAATATCGCCTATTGTAATCTGAAGAGGACCCAAAAGTCCAGGCAATCTGAAAAGAAAAAACAAACAAACAAACAAACAAAAAAACACACACATTATTTAAAGCTAGAACTTCATTACTGTGCAGAAACATTTTGGCGGGCATGCCTGCCCCTGGGGTTTCCATGACCACTGTGACACTGAGGCAGAAGGGAAAGTTACGCTACATTGTGACTGGGGAGAGGTCAAAGGAGCGTTATCCTAACTCCAGCTCTGCGCCTGTGCTACTGAGTGTAGAGCCCTGTGATGCAAAACCACCCTGGCTGCTGCCTCTACCTGTTTCTGTCCCTGATTTTCTTACCTGAAGAGCAACCTGTCATCACCTTTAATTCCACAGTTTATTATGAAAGCATTATCCTCTGAATAATTATCATTATCATATAAACACTATTCCAACAAATACAAGAAGATGCCTATAGAAATATTTTAGTGATGAAGATAAACCTATCAGTAGGTGATTTATATGATAAATACATTTAGTAATCCATTTAAAAAACCTTTAAAATAGTACAGATTAATGTTATTGAAAATGTAAAATGGTAAATGTTGGGCAAAAAATGCATATGCCATATAACACATTTGAAACAAAAATACACGATGCTTATTATACACAAAATATATTTCATTCCTTCTTAGAGTAGTTTTTTTTAATAGCAGGAAAGCAAAGGAATGAATACATATACCATATACAGCAAGCACTTGGAGAGGTGTCTAGCCTGCCCTCAAACAGGAGTGAATATACACACCATACACAAGAAGCACATGGAGAGGTGTCTAGCCTGCCCTCAAACTTTCTATGTAGTTG
Source organism: Peromyscus melanophrys (assembly GCA_902168415.1). Taxonomy (NCBI): domain Eukaryota; kingdom Metazoa; phylum Chordata; class Mammalia; order Rodentia; family Cricetidae; genus Peromyscus; species Peromyscus melanophrys. Next base: position 49,879 of record CABHPR010145659.1, read on the forward strand.
AAGATAGCCTTCAACTCCTCATCCTGCTGCTTCCCTTCCCAAGTGCTGGGTCACAGGCTTGCAAGGCACCTAGCTCAGATCCCACCTTTGAATACTGTTATGTTTGCCTCATTTTTCTGTCCCTTGTTCTACCCCCAGAAGTACTTTAAAGCAAATTCTTGATATGTCATTGGACCCTTATTTTTACTCATATCTCTAAATACAAACATATTTTTTATACAATTACAATAGCATCACCATACCTAACCATTACTTTTTTCTGGTGTTTATAAAACAAAAAAGGTTTATAAAAACAAAAAAGAAAACTGGCATTTCAGAGTCTTTCTCCCAATCTTCTGGCTCTTAGAGTCTTTCTGCCTCCTCTTCCACAATATCCCCTCAGCCTGGGGTGGGGTGGGGGTGGGGGTGTTGAATAAATGTCTTGTTTAGGGCTCAGCACTCAAGCATCACTTTCACTAGCTGAAACAGCTAGGATATTATTTCCCATGAAATTCCTGTCCTCTAACTGTGTACCTGAAATGATAATCTATCCCAACACTCAAAACTCAAATAGCCAAAGTTTGATATTGTCTTGCACTGTATCAGATAGGTGGTGACTTATACTGAATTATTTCACAGATATAAGCATAAAGATTAGTTAAAAAACCAAAACAACAGGGCTGGAAAGATGGCTCAGTCAGTAACATGTTTCCCACCCAAGCATGAGGACCTGTGGAGGAGACAGGTCTATCCTGGGGCTTCAATGGCCAGCCACTGTAGCCGGTCACTAAGTCCCAGGTCCCAATGAGATCCTGGCTCAAGAAGCAAGGTGGAGGGCTCTTTGGAAATAATATCAGAGGCTGGCTTCTGGCCTCCATTCCCACATGCATGGACCTGCATGCATATGAACACATTCTGTATATACACATATACCATACACACAGGGCAGAATAAAAGACACATATACAGAGCCCAACATATGGACATGCTCAATAAATATTAATTTAAACATTTATTCAAAGGTAAAAACTAAGAATAGTTCTTTGTGGTCAATTTTTTTTTAGATTGAACCAAACCAAGACACAATGCCATGTCAGGCCTGGTGGCACTTCCTTAATCCCAGCACCCACAGGCAGAGACCAAGGCAAGAAGATCTCTGTGAGTTAGATGCTAGCCTGGTCTACATAGTGAATTTCAGGCCGACTATAGGGAGACTGTTTCCAACAGAACGCAAATCAAACTAACAAACCAATCAACCAAAGATCCCAATCAAAGAGGATTTCAGGTGTGGCTTAAAAATATGTATTTTTAAAGTAAAATAGATGTACTTCCCATTATATCACCAGTAATATTTTATATCTTGGCTGCTCAAAAATATTATGCTTCCAGAAAATGTTTTTCTTCTTTTCGAAATACTACAAAACTAAGACTTCTCTGTATTTTCAACTCCTTAAATGGTGATTGATACATTTCATGTTTTCTTGCTAAAAGAAGGAAATGCAGGTTTAAAAGTTCAAGGTAGATCTTATACATTTGGGAAAAAGATCTGGAAACTTTTTTCTACTCTACAATCTCAGTTTCCCCCTTTATAATATCCTTGTGTTGTCTACAAAAAGAATTTAGTACTGAAAAATGTCTGAAAAGATACAATGTTAAAATGGGAAATTTTCAAATGAGGAAATTCATGTAAGCTTTTCATATCATCTTTAAAAAATTTATAAATTACAAAGTCATGAAAACATTCAGTTAATTTAAACCTCTTACTAAGTCAGAGGGACACATCCATACTTACACTTTGCTCAATTTTTCAAGAACAATCCGTTTTCTAATCTGGTTTTGGGAACTTGAATCAATCAGTGGGAAGCTGGGATCACGCCCAAACACATTCTTAAACAAAACAAACAGAAAAATAAACTGGTATTTTTTTCTTTTTATGAGTGGAGCAATTAACATTAAACAGAAAAGTTCACTGCTCTAGTATGGAAACAGAGTTCAGAATTAAAACATTTAAACCTGAGCATCAGCTTAGTCATTACCAGGCTGAGGAACCTGCCTGGTCCATCAGCCCTCTTTTGAGGGTAGGTGTCTCTGTAAAATGCTAAACTCGATATAAATGTACATTTAAGGATTAACATCACCAATTACTAGAACTTGTGGGAAAGTCCTGTTTTTAGAAAAGATCATTCAAATGAACTAGGAATGAGAAAGTTGAAAAGAAAACAAAATAAACCCAGTTCTCCTGTGTTTGAAAGCATCACAGAACTAGCAACGTAGGAAAGAATTTGGGTTGAGGCCCTGGAGAGGGTAACTCAGGAGAGTGCCATGGGCTAATCCTGGAAGAGGCAATTTTTTTTTTCTTAACAGAAACCTAAGCAGAGTTTTTCTAACAGAAATGACAGGTCAGGGCATGCCAAAAAAGAAGGGTTATGGGTAAGGCTCCCCAAATGGAGGTCAAGACTTAGAAGGAGCACACTCCAGAAGTGAGACAGAACAGGAAAAAGACTGATTCTTGATGACCATTGCCATCACTCCATCACCTCCGCTCCTGACTGGGTTATGGTGATGTGGGGTTGCTGGAACTCTTATGAGAACGGAACAGATCCATCGGAGAGGATAACAACATCCTGCACCTCAGGTTAGGGTCTCCTGTGTGCATCAGACCAGCTCAAACTCAGAATCCTCCTGCCTTAGCCTTCCAAACATTACGATTACAGGCATGTATCAATCACTAAGCTCAGTTTGCAACATTTTAATATACAATTTTTGATATCTAATAAAATAAGACAATATAATAAAAATCAGGATCATTAGCCCATCAAAGTCAAACTCTCAGGGATTCAGATAATGAAATTATATTACTGTTAAATGATATAATGTATAAGCTATATAAAGTTAACATCTTCAAAGAAAAATGGCAGTTGAAAATTCTAGCAGGCAGCTGGAACCATTTGAAAGAGCCAACAGACATTCCAGAACTGAGTGGCACAGCATTTAAAAACACTCATCAGACCATGAGCAGCAGAGCCACATTCTCCCAAGTGACTTCACAACCAGTGTCCATCATGAAGCACAAACCTGGGGGCTAGCAGTCATGGCAGCTGGGCCTCTGACAGTGGCGAGGGACTGTGAACATCTCCTCACAGAAGGCCTATACCAGAGATTCTGGCCACCACTTCCCTCGGGCTCCCAGCTGAATGTGGTCTTGGTGCTAGGGCATGTAAGAGTTCATAGAAGGCAGGCTGGTGTTGGGGCAGCCTTAGTAATCATCACCCAGTGCTGGGGGACTTTCCAGTGATGCAGCCCAGCCCACCAGTGATCCTGGCATGCTCAGTCTTACAAAGCCAGACCTGGATGGACTTTTCTTAGATTGTTGGCCCTATTCAAGGTGAAGAGACACAAAAGGTAGCTCAGAGCTCATGGGACATAGCCCTGGGAAGTCAGGGGGCTACACTACTTACACAATGGCATACTCCTCAGTAATGAAAAAATGAACTACAGGGACACACAACAACACAAATATGTAAAAACCAAACTAAAAAAGTATTCTATCAAACAAATTGGACAGTAAAGAATATAGACTGTTCAAATTGGCAAAAGTAATCTCTATCATATAATAGTAAATCTGGAAGAGGCAATGGTCAGGAGCAGACACTAATGCCATCTGGTTTCCTTGTAAGGAAGCACTTCCTGTATGGGTAGTAATGTCACAGAGTGCTCACTGTAAACATTCAATAATCTGTACACTTGCTATTGAATGCCAATGGAAAAGCTGTAAAACGCTCTACAACGGAGCCAGACTTCAGACACTGGCTTTTCCTTTGTAAGGCTTCTTAGTGTAAAGCTGAAAGTGACGCCAGGGCTTACACAGCTCTCTGGAAGAGACCAGTGTTCCTCCGAGCTTAATGCAAGTTTTGGATGCTAATATTGAACTGTGATTTCAAGTATGGTGCGGCTAGGCAAAAGTTTTGTAAAGATCCAAGAAATTTCTATATTTTTTCTATTTCTACCTTCCCTCCCCAAATCTCCAAGTGTGTTTTTAATCTTAGGGCAACATCACTTACAACTCTTTTTTTTTTTTTTTCCAGAGCTGAGGACCGAACCCAGGTCCTTGTGCTTGCTAGGCAAGCGCTCTACCACTGAGCTAAATCCCCAACCCCGACAACTCTTTTAATAACAGAGTTTTATGCTAAATTAAGACTATTTTCCACTCTTCTCTCCATGCTATATGACTTCCCAGACAGCACATATGAACCAAAAATATGCACTGGGAATATTACAAAGTCCTTCCTACATCTCAGCAGTGTGTACTGAGCCCTTACGTATAATGGCTTTGTACACAGTTATGATGTCACACTCTGAACAAATGAACCATGGGAACTACTGAAAGTCCCATTCACAGATAAGCAGACTCAAGAACTACGTCTTTAAAAAGCTGGCAGATGAGCGTGGATCTCTAGATTCACTACTTCCCAGTAAATCCCCTTACTGTTTTCACCTTTTATGTCTGTGAGCTATGTTTTCTACGTGTGTGTGCATGCATTCGTGGGCATGTGAGGCCAGGGGTCAATGCTGCATATCTTCCTCTATCGCGGTTCTCCACCTTGGTTTTCACAGTCTCCATGAACTTGGAGATGTTTCTTCTAGACTGGCTGAGCAGGGAGCCCCGGAATCCCTGTCTTTGCCCCTCCCCTTGCCTGGTAGTGGGTATCAGATGCACACCACTGTGCCTAGAGTTTATGAGTGCCAGGAATCTGAACTCAGCTCCTCAGGCTTCGGACACCAGCACCTTCTCCCACGAGCCATCTCCCCAGCCACGTCTGTAACATTTCAAATGGACACGCGAACCGAACATTTCCTCGAGAAGCATTTAACTGTCTAAGCAGTCAGTGCATCCTACTGCAAAGAGCAGGAGGCATGCTCCCAGATTCGCTCTGCTGAGTTCTCCAAATGTGAGCAGCCTAAAAATTCCATCAGAAGACATACCTCTTCCGGGCGCTGCGACTTGGGAGTTTCGTCATTTAAAAAACAGCGTCCTCTATAGAACTCCCTGACCCTCAGATTCAGCATTTCAGTTTCTTTTTTCAAACTCTCGTAACTTGGCAGTGGCTTGATGGCTGTGTCGGAGCCTCTGAAGGGTAGTGTCTCATCCAGGTTGTTCTGAGGTTGGCTCAGGGCAGGACCATACCCACCTGGGACACAGCTTATGTCATCTTCATCCAATTCCTCATCAGGTACAGGGGCTGACGACGGTTTCAGGCACACAGAGGCGTGATCTTGGCCATACAAAAACTTCAGTGTTTCTTCTGTCTTCCATTCAGTCAAAGTGTCCTTTAGAACGCGAAGTAAGTTCGCCTTTGCAGCCTCGGGACACACCTGCACCGAGCCAGAGGCTGACCCAGAACCCTGGGTAGATTTGGCAAATTTGCTCCTGAAGTGCTCAGCGCTTTTCTTGCTTATACCTACAAGGGTAACTTCTGACATACTGTGTCTACTGCCAGAGGCTGCTGAGGTGTTTAGTCTTTCACACGAAGGGCCAGGTGAAGAAATCTGAGCACTTTCTTTCTCTGAAGGAAGTTCACAGGCAGCTGCTTTCTCCTGACTACCCAATCTGCAATTACCCAACTGCTGGGTGACATCTGCCACCGTCTGCTCTCTGTGTGTGGAGTTCACTTTCTGACCAGCTTTCTTTTTCTTTATGCCGCTCTCCTTGTGCGGCCGTGGTCTGTTTCCTGGCAGGAGCGAAGAAACAAAGCCTTGCTCGTCATCACTGGTGGGCTCGCTCCCGGTGCTGGAAGCTGTCGGTCCACACTGCGCTGCAGAGGCACCAGGACGGTCGATATCTGCTGCTGTGATGGCTTCCCTGAAGAACTGTACTACTTCTCCAGAACGGCCACTGTACAAGGAAAGACAACCAAAAAATTTACACTGGGAAGCGAAGCATTCCCCAGTTACATTCTGGAATTTCCATTCCTTAGACACAGCTTTACTTACACTCTCTCACACATGAACTTCAGAAGGCTTTAATTTCTCCATCTCTAATACATGTTTGATACACAATTCTTTTCCAGCTTTTCTTTGCTTATTTCTAACCATTTTATATTTTTTTTGTTTGTTTTTTGTTTTTCAAGATGGGATTTCTCTGTGTAGCCCTGACTGTCCTGGAACTCGTTTTGTAGACCAGGCTGGCCTTGAACTCACAGATATTCACCTGCCTCCGCCTCCCGAGTGCTGAGATTAAAGGTGTTCACCACCACTGCCTGGTATGTTGCAACTATTTATTTATTTATTTATTTATTTATTTATTTATTTATTTATTTTTTGGTTTTTCAGAGACAGGGTTGCTCTGTGTAGCTTTGCGCCTGTCCTGGATCCCACTCTGTAGCCCAGACTGGCCTAGAACTCACAGAGATCCGCCTGCCTCTGCCTCCCGAGTGCTGGGATTAAAGGCGTGCGCCACCACCGCCCAGCCCTATGTTGCAATTCTTAAAGTAGTACAGCAAACCAACATCATAACACTTTAAAGACACTACCTTGTTCAATGATTTTTGATTTTTGCTTGAAAAAAAGAAAAATATTTTCTAGTTCTGGTTGACCATATACAGAAAACTTCATGGAATGAAAAATACAAATGTCATAAGAGAAAATGAAGTTGATACATCAACATTATTCAATGAAAGATATTTAAATTTGAAGACTCAGGAGTTACAGCAGAATGCAAACCTAGAGAACAGCTGTCCCTCTGATGGAGGAGCAAACGCAAACAGAAAACAAACAGGTGTGCGTGAGCCACTGCTCTCAAGCACATGTCACGCTTTCCTATTGGCTGAGAACATGTGGGCGGAGGTGCACAACATGGGAAGGATAGAGCTCAGACAGCAGAGAGCTGAAGGCAGGTCCTGGTGGGAATGCAGAAGAGGACCAAAATTCTCAGCATCACATACAGTTTCTAACCAGAATTTAACCTGCATCCCCAGGCAAGTGACTGCTGGATAAGAAGAAAAGAAAGTATAACTTCAGGAAACTAGAAAGCAGGCTGGAAAGATGCCTCAGTGGTCAAGACAACTTGTTCTTACAGAGGACTTGGGTTTGACTCCCACGACCCACATGGTGGTTCACAACTGCCCATAACTCCAGTTCCAGGGAATCCAATGCCCTCTTCTGAACCCACGGGCAGACACTTACACATATAAAAAATGAAACAAATCTAAAAACTTTAGACTGAAATTTTCATGGTTTTTATAACTCACTCTTTCTCTTGAGGTTTTAAGGCACCTCCATTTCATACTAGGGTAAAGCCATCAAGGTGTCCATCAGTAAATAACTGTCTCTTGTCTGTGCTGGGTACCTTGTGACTGACAGCCAGGGACATTTAATCTGAGAGTTGAAAGGATCTGTTCTGAGAGATGGCTGCAGTTGAGCAAACAACACTAAGAAGAGCTATGAGGTGGGGTTAGGAAAAACAAAAACCCACAACCTGCATTTATATTACTACTTTAGATATTCTTTCAAATAATTAAGTAACACATTCATAGTTTAAAATCCTATCAGATCATAAAACCCTTTCTCAAATGTAATGGTCACAACGTCACCAACAAAGGGACAGCATGAGATGGAGACTGTGTGTGTGTCTGTTTCAACAGGTTCAATTAGACCTCCTCAGCGGCACAGCTGTACAATAAATCAGACAGATCAAACTCAAACAAATCATCTCCCCTCACAAAAGAAAATGCTGAACATGTCACACGTCTCTTTGTACCACACTGCACAGGAAGTCCAGGAGCTCACGGCACCTGGCCCACTCAGGTCAAACTGATTCCAACCAACCTTTGTCCTTCCTTCAGCAGCTGAAAATCAGGAGGCCTGGAACAAAACACAGAGAGAGGGTGCTGAGGCAACGGACACATCAAACACGCTCAAGGGTTTACTATAACTGTACTGCATAGGAAACGCAATTAGAGAAGTAATTCATATGAAGATTTTCTTTCCTTAAGGAAAAAAATTAAAGGGCAAAGTACTGTAAAATACATGCAAAAAAATTGGATTCGGCGTTTTGTTTTGTACCTAAAATTTACTCATTTTCAGAATTAAGTTCAAATTCCACGCACAGTTCCCGTACAGTTTCCTTTGACCAATGTGAGCAAAAGCAAACCACTCTCTTCTTGCTAACTTCCAGTTACCTTCAGCTCCAGTTAATCAGGCTGTTTTGTTTCTTATTGTCAGTACTGTTATCTAAATGTTTTACTGAGCACGTGTTTAAGCTGAGTTCCTAACTGATCCACCAGCTCCTTGAAGGCAGAGACTATGTTGCAATTCTTTTTTGTTTGTTTGTTTTTGTTTGTTTGTTTTTTCGAGACAGGGTCTCTCTGTGTAGCTTTGGAGCCTGTATGAGAACTTGCTCTGTAACCCAGGCTGGCCTCGAACTCACAGAGATCCACCTGCCTCTGCCTCCCGAATGTTGGGACTAAAGGCCTGTGCTACCACTGCCCAGCTACGTTGCAATTCTTATCCTATCAACCTAACTTCTGAGACAGCAATTAGGTTGTACTATGACCTTTCTTTCTTTTTTTTTTTTAATACGGTCTTAGCATATATCGCTGGTTGGCCTTGAACTCATAAAAGTCCAAAGCTGGGATTAAAGGTGCCACCATACTGGGCATGAATGTTTGTGCACTGTGTGTGTGCAGTGCCTGGAGAGGGCAGAAGTTGAGAAAAGGTAGAGTTGGAGTTATAGACAGTGAGCTGCCATGTAGCTGTTGGGAACCGAACCTCTGTGAGAGCAGCAAAATGGCTCACCACCAAGCCACCTCTCCAGGCCTTGTATAAATCAAGTAAGTTACACCTAATTCCATGAACAATTTGGTTACACATTGTCAGAAATCACATTTGACCATCATGAGTATTGAAAAGGGAAGAGTTCTTCAAAGGGCTGACACAGGGCTGGGGATGCAGCTCAGCTGGTAGAGCCTGCTTAGCATGCTCAAAGCCCTGGGTTCAATCCCCAGGTGTGGCGGTGCATGCCCACAATGCCAACACTCAGGAGATGGAGGCAGGAAGATCAGAAGTTGTAGTGTAGCAGTTTCCTCTGAGGTAGAAACATTCCACCTGGAGGGAAGCTCCTTAAATCAGACCGCAAACAGCTCACAACAGCTGCGCAGTAAGCTCCAGGTTCCCAGCTTTTGTGAGTGGCCACCCACACTGGGGTGGGCTTTGGTGATGTAGCTATCTTTAAGTTATTTCTGCTCCTGTAAGTAACCCTTCACCCATATTCCTATAAGGAACCCCTCAAAACTCATGGTTCACAATGTTGGACTTGTGACATTTGGATTTTGGTCTGTCATGGGCTCCCTATCTGGGGATGGGATGTATGTATTGTGTCTCCCCAGAATGTTTAGTCACACAACAGAAGTTCAAGGCCATCTTTGGCTACCCAGCAAGTTCAAGGCCAGTTTCAAAGAAGAAACAAGGCAAATACAAAGGAGGACAAACATGACAGTCAGTAAATCCATGAGGACAGAAGAGAACCCACAGAACCCCTGAAGTGACTAAAAAGACGCCGTCTTTTTTAAAGAAGTTTTGTAGCTCAAGAGACTGAACCTAGGGCTTCTTCATGCACGCTGGGCAAATGTCCACTCCTGAGTTCCTCCTCAACTTAATAAAATCTAGTGCCTTTTAAACACCAAATAAACAGGGGATGCAAAAAGAAATATAAAGGCCTAGGAGCACACTACAGAGACATCAAGGCACCAAATACAACCTTATTTAAAGCCCTAAACAAAATAATTAAAAAATAATAAGACCAACAACAGCACCAACAACCCCCACAAAAAACCCAGCCCAATGAATTTCAATGACTTCAAGCTAAATGTCCAGATGAAACTGGAACTTAATTGAATTTTGACATTTCAAGGTTGCCAATTTAAAAGTGCTTCCCTCTGCAGTGCTCACAGCACTGACAAGCTACAATCACGAGGTAAGTGTGCACCCTCAGCTCAGTGCAGACACAGGACACACTCTGGGGTGGCTCACAGTCCTGTTATGGGGTCACTGCTGAGTATGGCAGTCCTTCCCATCACCCTGAGTTCTGCACGTCAGAAGGCACATGAAAGGATGAAGCTGGCATCTGCCATTCTCGGCACCACCTGCAGCTCAGAGATTCCTAAGACCAAAACTTGAGAATCAGCAAGTCTTTTGGAGGTGATTTTCCCTTTTGTCCCTCAGCCAATCGAAGCAGGTCGTTTCCCAGCATCTCAACTGTCACAGTTCCCCTGCCTTCTGCTCACTGAAATCAAGTCACAGCTGCCACATTACTTTAACGTTGTTCGAGAGAATAAGTGGCCCTCCTTGTGTGGTAAAAAACCACCACTGCACTGGTTACTCACAACTCTCAGCTATGGACTGTTTCCACACTTCTCCTACTTTTCTGATCATGCCCTTATCCATCCCCATGTATCCTGGATAGTTTTATGTCAGCCTGACACAGCTGGAGTCATCTGAGAGAAGGGAAACTCAACTGAGAAAACGCCTAAGATCCAGCTGTAAGGCATTTTCTTAATTAGTGGCTGATGAGGGGAGGGCCCAGTCCATGGTAGGTGAAGCCACCCCTGGGCTGGTGGTCCTGGGTTCTATAAGAAAGCAGGCTGAGCAAGCCACAGGGAACAAGCAGCACCTCTGTATCAGCTCCTGCCTCCATGCTCCCACTAGGTTTGAGTTCCTGCCTTGGCTTCCCCCAATGTAGTATGACTAGTGCTATGTAAGCCAAACAAACTAATAAACCCTTTGCTCCACTGTAGTTGGAATTCTCTTTGGGCCACCAACCAGCTCCCAAAAAAAGACAAAGAGACTTATTAATTATGAATGCTTGGCCTTAGCTTTGCCTTGTCCCACCAGCTCTTTTAACTTAATCTACACTTTCCCTTTAGGCTTTTTACCTCTCTTTCATTCTGTGTGTCCTACTTTCCTGCTTCCTCCATGTCTGGCTGGCTGGCCCCTGGTGTCTCCTTGGTGTCTCTTTTTCTTCCTCCCCCTACTTACTCTCCCTGCCCGGAAGACCTGCCTATACCTCCTCCCTTACTATTGGCCATTCGGCTTTTCATTAGACCAATTAGGTGCCTTAGACAGGCAAGGTAAAGCAGCAACACACTGCTGTGGAATAATCCTTCTGTACATTCTGGGACTATATGTTGCTGTAATTGGTTTAATAAACAAGCTGACTAGCCAATAGCTGAACAGGATAAAATTAGGCAGGAAAGCCAAACTGAGAATGATGGGCTGAAGGATGAAGTCAGAGACACCAGCCAGTCGCTGAGGAAGCAGGATATGTAGAAAATGAGGTAACAAGCCATGAGCCACATGGCAAAGTACAGATAAGAAATATGAATTAATTTAAGTGTAAGAGTTAGTTAGTAACAAGCCTGAACTATTGGCCGAGCATTTGTAATTAATATTAAGCTTCTGCGTGATTATTTGAGAGCAGCTGTGAGACAGAAACTTCTGTCTACAAATGGCATCCACTGTCGGGCATAGATCCAAGGAAGACCTAAAAAGCTTTAAAGATGGTTCTAAACACACAAAAATGGAGCCAGACACAGCTTCACATCAGTCACATGCACAGATGTGTCTCCCAACAACTGCCTGTGAGATGGAGCCGGCCGCCAACCTCCATGAGTTAAGTGGTATGGAGGATACCTGCAGTTTCTCCCACAGGTACATATGCTGCCTGTGGGCTTGAGAGCTCTGCCAGCACGCTGCATGGCTGGTTTATTTAGGGTTTTTTGCTCATGCAGACAGAAAAGGTTACAGATACACAGTAAAGACAGATTCAGATGCAAAAAGTTTCTAAATGGGTCACAGTGTGTTTGAAAATGTGCATAGACTTGGAAGAGAGAAGAAGGGTATATAAAAATAGTTTAAAAATAATAGGGTAAAGTCCTTAAAGAGGGAGTAAAGTAATAAAAAAAAAGCCATCTACAGATGAAAAATACACAAAAAGTCTGGACCCTGTGTGCTATTGTGTTGTCTTTAAATGTTTTGGCTGCTAGGGTACACTGGATTGTGAGGACTACCAGATTAAACCAACCTATATATTTTGAAAATGTCTTGACTTCAAAATTTAAGTCAAAAGGTGTACTGCTTTGGGGGAGAGGTTACGCTTTTATTTCCACAGGAAATATGAGGCTGTGGATTCATTCTGCATCAAAGAAAATCAGGTTTGATCAAGGATGACGCCCTGAAAATCCTGGCTACAAACATAAAGAAATAAACCTAAAAGAACTACAAGACACTTGATGTACATTTTACCTGCTCACATAACAAAATATCATCTTTGGCTGACGTATGTACAGTGCACAGTCTATACTTGTATTAATGCAGATGTGTATGTTACCTTTAAAAGTTTATGTATTTTTAGAGCAGGGGGACCAGACACCAATAAAAATGGATGGTACAAGTGATCCAGCATCCTAAACAGCTTCAAGGCTGCTGGCTGAGAGGGTCCATCCCATAGACTATTCCAGCCAAGACTTAACCATTATCCTAAATTTTCTCAGGGTCCAAAGATTACTAGCGTCCCCAATCAACAGGAAGTAGTCTAGAGAACTATGCCCACGTTCCCAAAAAATGTGTTAGGGGTATTTATTATCATTAAAGGGGGGTTGGTTACAAATTGTAATTGGTCATAGTCAAGAAAAAAACTAAACAAAGGAGTTAAATTAAAGGTCTCTTTCTAAAGGAAAAACGGGGGATAGGATAGAGAAATGATAGGATAAAAGGGTAGATTATTAAATTTACTTTTAAACCAAAAAAGCAAGTACTAGTCTTAAATATTTTACATTGGTATGGATTTTTGTATATTGATACAAATTTAGTTAATTTTGTTATGCTGTATGTATGTTTCTTCTCTTGAATTATTGTGCTTATGCAACTCATTTAAAATATAATATATAATTAAAAAATATAGATTAATAGTCATCTATAATAATCAAGCTTATAGTCATGTTAGGTATGTTTTCAAGGTCATGAACAGATATATTTAAATAGATGGTCTTCAAACACTTCAAAGACCTACAGAATATGGCATTTAATATGTTTAATAACCTAAGGCTTTTTGTGACAGTGAGACACATCTACTCCTGGCAGCACCGATCTACTTCAATGAAGATGATGGGCATTGAAACAACTCTGTATGGAGATTGTTTTCTTTATGGCAAAAGCTAGCCATGTGGGCAAAGAAACTGCCCTTGTCTCAGTTGCTGACAGATACTGTCTAAACTGGATCAGCAGGATGCAAGAAAGATGACAGCTGAACTTTGCCAAGGCAAGGTAGGACAGTCCTTCAAAATTCCCTGCTTCACAGGAAAGTCTGTCAGATATGCTAGGCCTGTAGGCCAGAGTTGGATGACCCAATGTTACAGAGGAACTCTGGCTGACTTTCCAGACAGCCTAATGTCTCTGTCATTAGGTAACATTACACTCTTCTGGAGTCTTTGATGGGGTTGAAGACTAGGTAGTTATAGTTTTCCTTAGTTATGATAGAAAGTAAATTAGGTACAAAACTTTGGAGTCACAAAGATAAGATAAATAATAGAATATTTTCTCTAATTTTGTCAAATACAAATGGACTGGATATTTTAACTGTAATTCTTACTTAACTGTTTTTGTTGTGTATAGTTTTACTATGTTAAAATTAAAACCTTTTTTAACTAGACAAAAGGGGGAAATGCTGTGGAATAATCCTCTTGTACACTGTAAAGATTTGTCACTCAAACTCATTTAATAAAATTCTGACTGGCCAGTAGCCAAGCAGGAATTATAGGTGGAACAACCAAACTAGGAGAATGATGGGAAGAAGGGTTGAGTCAGAGGAGATGCTAGCCAGTTGCTGAGAAAGCAGGAAATGTAGAAAATGAGGTAACAAGCCATGAGCCACGTGGCAAAGCATGGATAAGAAATATCAGTTAATTTAAGTGGAAGAGTTAGCTAGTAACAAGCCTGAACTACTGGCCGAGCATTTATAATTTATATTAAGTCTCTGAGTCAGTTATTTGGGAAGCGGCTGCCAATTATTTGGGAAAGGTGGTCGGGACAGGAAAACCCCGCCTACAACACATCTTTACATAGTTAAACAAATGCAACACATCTTTGCAATTAAACAAATATTCTACAACATTGCATGAATTGCTTTAGGTCATGGTGTTCCATCATAGCAATAGTAATCCTAAGACAACAGGCTTCCTGGCTACTATTATTATTAAAATTATTATTATTGTGTGTATGATGTGTGGGTATTGGTGTCCAAGTGCCACAGTGCATGTGTGGAGGTCACAGGCAACTTTGTGGAGTCAGTTTTCTCTTTCCACCTTTACATGGACTCTGAGAATCACACTCAGGTCTCCAGGCATGTGGGGTGTCCTGGTCTCATTTCTGGTGGCAGTGATAAACACCCTGACAAAGGTAACTTAGGAAAGGAAGGACTCACAATTACAGGCTACATCCCAACACCAAAGGGAACTCAAGGCAGAAACTTAAGGCACCACATCCACAGTCAAGAGCAGGGAGAGAGTAAATATATGGATCCCTGCTTGCTCATTTCTCATTAGTACTCAGCTAATCCTCTCTATCTCTACTCTTATACACTGCAAGATCCCAAACCAAGGAATGATGCTGCCCACAATGGGCTATAGGGTCCATGTGCCATTCCATGTACACATTTTCCTGTTAGGGGTTGGGGAGGTGCCTCAGTGGGTACAAGAGCTTGTACCAGTCTGATGACCTAAGTACAAACCCCTGGCACCCATGTAAAAAGCTGGGTTAGCCATGTGCTTGAATGTTACCCCCACTGTGGGGAGCAGAAACAGGCTGGTTGCTAGAGCTTGCTGGCTCTCTGCCTACCTCCATGTTCAGACCCTGTTCCAAGGGAATAAGGCAGACAGTGATACCCAGCACATACATGGCCCCTAGCATCTCCCTGGCGTCTCTTTTTCTTTTTTCCCCCAAGCCTAAATTCCTCTTCCTACTTACCTTCCCTGCATAAAAGTCCTGACTATACCTCCTCTCTCATTATTGGCCATTTAGCTTTTTATTAGACCAATCAGGTTATCAATATATCACTACATATATCACACTAGTAATATATCACACTAATACACCAATATATTACTCACACATGCATATAATACACACAATATATCACTCACACATAAATATCACACACGCATTTCATAGTAAATTTTTTTGTCAAATAAACGTTTGTAATAAAACATCAGATTCATCATATAATTCAAAAGAACATGTTAAGTGCATGAGAGATACATGAACAGCAAATCAGAAATGATGCTGAGCCAATCAAGAAAAGATTGAAAGGAATGATTTCAGCTAGTCTTACATATGGTTTATATCTAAAGATATTTAAAGTTAAACCTATGAATCTCACTCTATATGCCTGCCTTTCTTTTTTAAAACAGGTAATCATGCTTAAATCTACCCTCTCTTACCATGCAAACACATCTCTGTCCTTCAGGAGTCTATTCCACTAACCATAACTTTAAAGAAGTCTGCACTCAGGCTAGACTTTGAGGTTAAGAGCATTGGCTGCCCTTCCAGTGGACCTGGGTCTGATGCCAGCACCTACATGATGGCTCACAGCCATCTGCAACTCCAGTCCCAAGGAATCTGGTGTGCTCTTCTGGACTTGATGGATGCTGCATGCACATGGTACACAGGTACACATGCAGACAGAACACCCAAATACATGAAGTCTGCACTCATCACATTCGGTTCCATATCTGTCATCCAGACATCAACCCTCTGTCTCCTGGAATCTATACCCATTACTTGTCTTAAATGGTTCTTGCTGAGATCACCAATAACTATTGTGGTGGTAAACAATTTTTTTATTGTTCTTTTTCTTTTTAAAGTAGAGGGAAAAGAATCTGTCTAAAAGAAGAATGGACTAAAAATCATAAAGGCAGGTCTGGGAGAAAGAAAAGAAAAACTAGTAACAAAGAGCAGAGCACTGTATTTGCGATGAAGAGAAAGAGAAATGAGAGCAGAGGAAGAGATCAGTGCTGACAGAGATGCCAACGTGCTCACGGTTGAGCACAGTTGTAGGCTAAGACATACTGGAGGTCGGAGGTTGGCTTCACTGTTAAAAGGGGACAGAAAGTCTGAACGTGTTAGATAACACAAATGGGAAAATGTAGGTATCGTTGTGCTTAGGGCCAAAAAAATGCCAAAGATATAGGCTTTGGTGCCAGATGGACTTGGGTGGGTGGGTATAAATGTATATATGTATGTTTTTATGTATCTATCTTTTTTTGAGTCTTGCTATATTTCAGGCTGGCTGGAACCATTACAAAGTTCAGCTAGCATTGAATCTATGCTTCTCCTGCCTCAGCCTCTTAAATGGTAGTATTCCAGATGTGAACCAGCATGCCTACCTCCACACCTGGATTTCAACCTCACACCTCTGTATACAAGCCAAGTGCCCAGTGTATATTACTATAAGTTCCACTGTCCCTAAAATAAGTAATACAATACCCCCAGGTGACCAAAAGTAAAGGGAGAGTCTACCCAAAATGTTAATGGTCTTGAAAACTTTCTCGATAATGTTCAGCAATCCAAGTACAGGGGAAAAAAAGATGACTGGACCTTGGGAGGTGGAAAGGGCAGAAAGTTAAACAAGAAAGAACTTATAATCATCTTTGAGGGCAATGCTGTAACTGCTGAATGTGGAGTCTGAGAAATGAAGTATGATAAGGGTCTGTCAGCCCAGAAGAACAGAGCTGGAGATGGGTCAGGAGGTCACACAGCAGGCTGACAGCTGCAGACAAGATCAAAGCTGTGGTCAGAGAGGAAAGCTCTACCTTACAACCCTAACAGCCGCAGAGTTCCAAATAAGAACAAGGTCCAAAGCTGCTGACTCAGGGGACAATCAAACTGAAACATTTTATATCATCAGTACAATTTAAGCTAGTTTGAATTTCATTTTGTGAATTTATTTTTTCAAAATGGGATCACACTACGTTAATTACACTGGTCTTTAAATTCAGGACTCAACTGATCTTCCAGCCTCAAGCCTCTTCAGCAGCTGGTACCACAGGCTCACCTTGCTGTGTGTTTGATTTTTTTTTTTTTTTTTTTTTTTTAAGGAATAAAAGCAATCTCAGTTTCTGATAGCAGGAGGGACATCAGCGTATAGTAAGTACCAACTGTGCCAGTCAGGTTCTAGTTTCTTCCATGTTGTAAAAATGCACAACTGAGGGGAAGGGTTTATTCTGGCCTGTGGTTCCGGGCATCGCTGTAGGGAGGTCAGAGGCAAAGCTCCAGACAGCTGGCGCCACTGCATCTAGTCAGGAAGCGAGAGCAATGGATGCATGCTGCTGTACAGCCTGCCTTCTCCATCCTCACATTCCCAAGATTCCAACCAGGGAATGGGTCCACTCAGTGGGTGGGTCTCACCACCTCTATTAAGGTAAACTAATCCCCGCCCCCACCCTCCCCCAGGAGATTCTAGATTCTCTTCAGCTGCTGGTTAACACTAACCAGCCACAATAGGTTTTTAAAATTGTGGTAAAGGGGCCAATAATTCAGCTTGGAGGTAGAGCCCATTTAGCAATGTTAGGCCTTGGGCTTAAACAGTAGCAGTAAATTGTGAATGTACAGAATAGTCAGATGTGTAGAACATGAAGTTATCATTTAATAGACGTTTTTCTGTGCAGTTCAGTATGTTTCTATTGCTGCTCAGCTATCACCACAGCTGTGGCTGTAGTCTGTCACCATTATAGACTATCTCCATGGTTCACATACTATTTCATCTGCTCTTCCAACTTCCAGCTGTTTTTACGGGTAAGGAAAGGGAAGCCTTGGGAGGGTAACTGACCTGAGCTCGCACAGCCAACAGTCAATCAAGATTAGAACTTAGGTCTTACTTCAAATTCTGAACTCTTTCCACCAGATGTTGCTCTAGTGTCAGGAAAAATAGTAACAACAAGCACCCTGCTCCCCATCAAAAAAAAAAATAAATAAAAAAATCCCGAAGAAAACTTTTGGTTCCTCCCTCCTATGCTTTACCAATCTTACTGTCCTTCTGTTTTCCCCGACTTTACACAGACACTCAGTCAACTCTGTTACTGGTTTTTTTATTATTTATTTATTTATTTATTTATTTATTTATTTATTTATTTATTTATTTTTTTCCCTGAGACAGGGTTTCTCTGTGTAGCCCCGGCCGTCCTGGAACTCTCTCTGTAGCCCAGGCTGGCCTCGAATGCTGAGATTTTACTGGGTGATATTTTAGGTGACTTTAGTACCTTTGTTGGTCCCTAATCTATAAAATGAGTAATGGTGCCCACACTACCACTAGTAAGAGGGTTATTTTGTTATAGGTGCTTTTACAGAGAATGAGACGGGACATACTGCCTTTTCTAATCTTTTCTTAGATGAAGTTAAGATTCATTTTGTGTGTTAAAATTGCTATTTCTCTTCATGCTAAGTATCTTCTTCATAATTTATGTTGCCATGGTGATAGCTCTGGAAGCTCAATTAAAAAACATAAACCTAGTAACTACTCTACTTAAGACATGCTTAAAAATGGTTATTCATAAATGCTTTACCTTGAGAGGCCATGCTGGCGCCCAGTACCCCAGGTTAGCCCTGCCTTACAGACCACCAACACTATCTCAGAGCCTGCCCAGCCCACCCACAAGAGCTCCTTCTTTCCTCAGTACTATATCCCAGCCCACAACCCATATCAGAAGATGGAGAGGTCTCCCATGCTCATGGACTGGTAGGATTAACATAGGAAAAATGGCCACCCTACCAAAAGCAATCCACAGATCAATGTAATCCCATCAAAATTCCATCACAATTCTTTACAGACCATGAAAGGACAATTCTCAACTTCATATGAGAAAACAAAAAAACTCAGGATAGCTGAAACAATCCCGAACAATAAAAGAACATCCAGCGGTATCACCATCCTTGATTTCAAGCTGTACTACAGAGCTATAATAATAAAAAACACATGATATTGGCCTAAAAACAGACAGGTTGATCAATGGAATTAATAGAAGACTCGGAAGTAGATCCACATAGCTGATTTTTTGATAAAGAAGCCAGAAATACACAACTGGAAAAAAGAAAGCATCTTCAACAAATGGTACTGGTCTAACTGGATGTTGGCATGTAGAAGACTACAAATAGATCCATATCTGTCACCCTGCACAAAACTCAAGTCCAAGTGGACCAAAGACCTCAACATAAAACCAGTTACACTGAAGCTGATAGAAGAGGAGTGGGAAGTACCCTTGAACTCATTTGCGCAGGAGACTACTTCCTGACCAGAACACCAATAGAATGAGCACGAGCTTCTGTAAGGCAAAGGACACCATCAACAGGACAAAATGGCAGCCTACAGAATGGGAAAAGTTCTTCACCAACCCCATATCTGACAGAGGGCAAATATCCAAAATATATAAAGAACTCAAGAAACTAGACATCAACAATCCAAATAATCCAATTAAAAAATGGGGTATGAACCTAAACAGAGAATTCACAACAGAGGAATCTCAAATGGCTGAGAAACACTTAAATAAATGTTCAACATCCTTAGCCATCAGGGAAATGCAAATCAAAATGACTTTGAGATTCCATCTTATACCTGTCAGAATGGCTAAGATAAAAAAACACAAGCAATAGCTCATGCTAGTGGGGATGTGGAGCAAGGGGAACACTCCTCCATTGCTGGTGGGAGTGCAAACTTGTGCAGTCACTATGGAAATCAATATGAAACTTGATTTCCTCAGAAAACTGGGAATCAATCTACTTCAAGACCCAGCTTTACCACTCTTGGGGCATATACCCAAAGGACGCTCCATCCTACCACATGCACACTTGCTCAATCATGTTCACTGTAGCTTTATTCATAATAGTCAGAAACTGGAAATAACCTAAATGTTCCGCAAGAACAGATAAAGACAATGTGGTATATTTATACAATAGAGTATTACTCAGCTGTTAAAAACAATGACATGAAATTTGCAGGCAAATGGGTGGAGCTAGAAAAAAATCATTCTGAGTGAGGTAACCTAGACCCAGAAAGACAAACATGGTATGTACTCACTTTTAAGTGGACATTAGCTATTAAGTAAAGGATAATCATGCTACAATCCACAGCCCCAAAGAAGCTAAGTAACAAGGAGGGCTCAAGAGGGGACACAGATTTCTCTCTCTTGGAAGAGAATAAATTTTGCAGGTGGACTGAGGGTAGGTGGGGATGGGAACAGGAGGGATCAGTTAGGGGGAGGGTGGTGTGACAGAGTCCTGAGAGAGACGACTGAAATTGGGGGCATTGGAGGGTGGTGATACAGAAAACCAGTGCAGTGGAAACTCCCTGGAATCTTTGAGAGTGACCCTAGTGAAGTCTCCCAGTAATGGGGGATACGGACCCTGAACTAGCCATCTTCTATAACCAGGCAAGGCTTCCAGCAGTGAGACTGGGACACCAACCCAGACACAAAACCTGTCCTGCCTGCAAGATGTGCTGGGGTAATGGTGGCACAGAACTTGTGGGAATGGCCAACCAATGACTGGTACTGGTCCAATTTGAGATCCACACCATGAGAGGGAGCCCATACCTGACACTGCCTGGAGGGCCAGGAACCAGAAGCTGGACAGCCCAGAGACTCAGGATAGAAACAAATACAACTGGCAGTAAATAAACAAACAAATAAATGTCAATGAAGTGATTCCTACTAATATTCTGCTGTACTCACTATACTCACAGATGCCCTAGTCCAGTTGTCATCCCTGAGGCACCATCCAGCAACCAATGGGAACAGATGCAGAGACCCATAGCCACATACTAGGCAGAGCCAGGGAAACCCTGCAGAAGAGGGGGAGGAAAGACCGTAGGAGCCAGAGGGGCTGAGAACACTAGGAGAACATGGCCCACAGAATCAACTAAGCAGGGCTCATAGGGGATCACAGAGACTAAGTGACAATCACAGACCCTGTATGGGTCTGAGCTAGGTTCTCTGCATATGATATGGTTGTGTAGCTTGATGTTTTTGTGGGACTCCTAAAAGTAGGAGTGTGTGTGGGATTCCAGGTGTATGCCATTACACCTGGCTCTAAATCAGTGCTTCTCCACCTTCCCAATGCTGCAACCCTTTAATACAGCTCCTCATGTTGTGGTGACCCCAACCATAAAATTATTTTCATTGCTACTTGATAACTGTAATTTTTCCACTGTTATAAATCATAATGTAAATATCTGATATGCAGGATATCTGACATGCGACCCCTATGAAAGGGTCGTTTGACCCCCACATATAGATATGTTCATATGTGTGTGTGTGTGTATCACTTGAAAAGTGTATATTACATATGAATCAACACAACTGGCAGCCTACAGTCCTCCTTGTGGTAGGACTCAAGCCTCCTCAGACACAGTGAAATCTTTTCAGACACTGTGTATTCTGCTCACTGAGCACAGAGGTAGCTGCTCAGGAAGAGGTTATAAAAGTTGCTCTGCAGAGGTTTTTGGCTTCCGCCCGAGATTATGCATGTTTACTGCTGAGAAGTGACATGTGAAAATCCCCAGCTCTAGGCCACATGATGGGTTTAGCTCTGTCAGCATTAACCATTCACTCAAATTTGATATTTAAAAACAAAATTTCCTTTTTGACATTTGTCCTTCCTTTTTAGATTTTAACTCATAATTCTAGAAACACCAGTCTCCCACGCCCTGCCAGACTCCACTTGCATAAAATGACATAGGATTTATAAACGCAAGCACAGACGATCTAGGAAGCACTGTTCTGGCGTCAGAACTGTCTGTGGTCTGTTTCTGGACACCAGCTGTATATTATGGCGAACAATTTCTAAGTCACACTGTGAGGCACACCAGGCGTTATGAACCACACAGCACTAACTCGTGTTTTGTTTATGAGAGGAACTGGTCCCCAGGATTTTAGGATGTATTTTAATATCAGATATTTTTTCACTATAATTAATGACTTCCTAACTCTAATACATTGATCAGAGAAGTAGTAAACTTAGGCACAAAGTTAGGGGATTATACAATAAGTAAATGTATCCTAGTATTCATAGTAACGTATGAGAGCTCAAACTGGGTCAGATTTATTGTTCTGTTTCCCATTGGTATTTAAGACTATGATGTGCCAGGGTTCAAACACATTATAAAATACCCCTGGCTTTTCTTCTCATTTAAACTTTGACCCAGTCTTCTATCAGCCTTCATCTTTATAAACAAAAGCATTCCGACTCGTCTAAACTAAATCAGACAGAGCCTGTAACAAGGCAGCTCAAGTCTGTCTGGTTTCATTCTCGTCAAACATCAGAATTGGACGAATACAAATGCAAACTTCTACTTTCACAAGTGAGGAACCGTGGTCTAGTGCTGAAATACGGTTTTATGACAGTAAAACAACTAAAAACTCAAGCTAGAGTGACCAGAAGAGTGCTCTTCAAACTGCAGGTGTCAAACACGACATGTAATCAGCACGTCATAAAATGGTAGAAAGTAACTAGACAGTTAATGACTGTTTTTAAAGCTATATGCATACATTAGACTATAATGTAAGATGCATTAGTTAAAAAGTTTATAATTAGTTGCATGAGATACTAATTACTTGAATGGATTTAAAATTTGTATTTTAAGTTGGCTATTAAATCACTATAGTTAAATTTATGTTTATTATTTAAACAAAAATCTCTGCATTAAACACTAAGGACTGCTATTCTAAAAGGCAACACATTAAAAAAAAATCTCAGTGACAACAGTGACCTCTAGTGGATTCATTAAATTACAACACAGCCACATGCCCAAGGGCTTACAGATTAAACTCACAATGATGTGTCTAGAGAAGATAGGACACCAACAAGCGTTAGACACAATAGAGGCTCTGGTTAGACCAGAGGCAACTGGACGGTTTATGTTTAGACTCACCCTTCACTAATGTCCATCAATCACGCTGCTGAGTACAGTGGGTAGAATCATGGCCTCATTCAGTCTATCATTAGCTTATGGAATAGGCTCGATTTTTGAAAGGTTGCTTAACAAAGGAACTGGATTGACTCTATGGATCTTTTAAGCTTTTGAGATTCTTTCTTTTTCAATTATCTTGTAGACCAACACCAGATCAAGGTCTGCTCAAAAGACCTTGTGTACTGGGTGTGTTTGTTGAGCTCTTGATTAGCATGTGAACGGCCTCGGGCTCAACTCCCAGCAGTGTGGAAAGACACCTGACACTCCCCAGTACCTGAAAATGACCAAACTCTACCTGGCTCTTCCTCTTGTGATCTGTTTTTCGTGGATAAACAGTAGTGCCCTCTAATTCATGATGCCTAAAATCATGACCTTACACACACTGTATTCTTTTCCTGTGTGGCTAGTAAATGACTGAGGGGTGAGCGCTTACACTGGGAAAAGGGATGATTCATGCCCTGGGCAAGGAGGACCAACATGGTGTGAGATTTTTATTGTGCTATTCAGAATGATTTATAATTTAAAACTTATGAATTATTTCTGGAATCGTCCATCTAATATTTTCAGATTATAGTTAATGTTGGTAACTGAAGAAATGGAAAGTGAAACAATGGCCAAGAGTCACTGTAGTTAGCCAACGTCCATTCCCAACTTACTCTCTTGAGTTTTTCTTTTGTTTACAGTTTGTCGTTAAGTAATGTCACAAAATTTATATTAACACACTCAGTGAAGTTATTAAATACTGTTTCACTCACGAATTTACTCTGTCGTCTCAATGACCACTAAATCCAAAGGTTGACATTCACGGTGCACAGGAGTATGCATGTGCGTATATGTGTCTGTACTCTGTAAATCAAGGTCTAGATTAGGGGAATAAAAGGCTATTTTCGCCTTTTTTCCTCCACTAAAATGTAAGAAAGGTTACATAAATATGCTGAATCTCAATAACCACAAACATAAAGAAACATAGATCAAGGCTTCAAGTTATGAGGAAAAGTAGACAAAGATCAGCTAAGAGCTAGTCACTATGTCTGAGGAAAACGTGTTTGGTAAATGCCTCCCCTTCCCCTCTTCCTTCCCTCTCTTTCTTTGAGACAGTGTCTCTGTAGACCAGGCTGGCCTGGGGCTGACTATGTAGACCAGGCTGGCCTGGAGCTCGGGATCATCCTGCCTCCTCTGGTGAGTCTGGGGATTCCTGGCATGTACAATCAGGTCCAGTTCGGTAAATGGCTTTGAAGTAGATATAAGGATGCTACAAAGGGCTGAATTTAACAAGCAGAAAAGTTATCTTTGGAAATAAAAGACAAAGATGAGGTAAGCTAACTGGTGCTCATCAGCGGGAGTGCACTGTGCTGGTGCTGGCCATCTCAGGGGCAGCGGTTCTGGAGAGGGAAGGTAAGAACGGCCGTGACAGCGGTTCTGGAGAGGGAAGGTAAGAACGGCCGTGACAAGATGAGGGGCGCTGAGTGTCTGCTGACCTTGACAACACTCACAGTTTAAGTCCATGGCAGGTAGGCTCTGCCCAGGAGGGTTACAGAGGAACACGCCATCAAGGGTCTGTCACTGCTAACGACCAGCTGGCAGGATTTAGAGTGGTCTCCTATCACCTTCTTACGGGGCGGAATCCAAGGTTTTGCCTGTTTGTCTTACAGCAACGCTCTTGCGTCAACTGCATCTCTTCACACCTCAGTCATTACTCACTGAGCATCTGTCTTCACCGTCTGACCACACACAACACA